>JAVQMG010000044.1:0-145288 GCA_032878915.1 Castanopsis chinensis
TACTGCCATCATCTCAGACCACTGCCAAATGCAGAATTATGGTTTCAAAGTAAATTTAAGAGGAATATAATACAAAGGGTATACAAACAACAATAGAAAACTTGCCCACAGTTCACGAAAGAATCATATAGAATGCAACAGACAATTATGAATAATATAGGAATAAAAAAAAACCTTGTAGCTATAATATCCAGCTGCATATTCATCTAATATTCATGAAAAGGAAACTATCAATAGGTTAGGCTGGAGTTAAAGAAATAAAAATGATATTAGAAAGAAGTCAATTTGATAGGGAAAACAAACCTGTAAATATAGGAGAGCTTGTACAAAAAGACCTATCTTCTTGTAGCATAGGGTACAGGGACGTGCTTTTATAAACACTCTCAATATAATCAAGGGCAGTTTTGGTCCCATCAGGAATGTACTCTGAATGCAACTGCAAATCTAAAATCCCCAATCTTACCTGTAAAATTATAATAAATGCAAAGAAATTTACAAAGGCAGTCATACATACGAACATCATAGAAATTTCAATTTATTGTTTCCATAATCCCATAATCGAGTAACACAGGTTTATAATTGTGACCATCACAAAAATGCAACATTAAAATCAAGACAAACAATAATCTCAGTCTTGTTCAAAGTAGAAAATTTTGGGAAAGAAAATGTCAGGAAAGAAAAGAAATATGACAATAATCAAAATAAGGGATGGAGTCCAACTTTAAATATTTCCACTCAGACAAATTGTACCCACCTTTGTGGGTATAATCAACCTACGGACATAAGCACAAATCCACCTATCCCTAAGCCTACCAAAAGCACACATAAACAATTTCCCAATTCTGACATTAGCAATGAGCTCTAGCTCAAATCAAACTTTTCCTATAAGAATGAGATAGAGAGGTTCAAATCATGGATTCAAACCTCACTAGGTTCATTTGTATCCTACTAAAAAAAGGTTCACTTGTATCTTACAATCAAAGACAGAAAAGGAGGTGATCACAACAATAGAGCACCTTGAAACACCACCGGACCCATAAAAAAATATATAATTATTTGGCTTCCCCTGTCTTTCATGAAATACGCTAATATAGAATCAATGTTAATATCCACCCTCTAGCAATCTTATTGTTAAGCTTCTATTTTCAGGTATTCCCCAATCCATAAAATTAAAAAGACGCATTAATGAAAGTGATAAAGGAAAACTTCCTTGCGCTATAGTCAAGCTGATAAACATCATGCTTGTATAAAAATGCCAAGCTCACAAATTATGTGGCAGCACCCTCTATCTCTAAGAGCACATTCTAGAGATTTCTAATAGCTAAAATGGGAACTGGAACATCATATGCCACATATCATGGATCATGAGTTGAAATGAAAACCCAAAACTAAAATCACATCAGAAGTACCAAAGGATATAGGACAAATACATGGCAAAAAAAACCAAGGAAGAAAAAAATAACACCAACCAAATACACTCACTTGTTCAATACCGGTTATGCCGCTGCAGAGATCAGCATTTTTAAGCAAATCCGTACAAAGTGACTTAGAAATACGCTTATCGGTTTTACAATGCCTTCCAATGCTCATGAGAGTATCTCTAAAGAATCCATTAGAAAAAATTAGACAATGAAAAGCTAGCATGCAACGTGATAGCTTAGAAAAAATCCTTTTCTCATTATGAATCAAAGTTCCTATTATATACAGTGTGTAAATGAAAAGTTCATGGAAATTTAATGCCCCAAAGCTAAGAATCTATTTACTTGTGATAACACCATCTTTCCATGAACAGAGAAGGTAATTCAACAGCGTCCCACTCCATCCCCTGTACACCATAAACTACACGCTCATTTTGCTTGGTCAGCATACGATGAAGTGCATGACCGAATTCATGGAACACAGTCACCACCTGCCAAAAAATTATTAATGACTCTGGCAACAAATAATATTTAAAACTTCAAAACCCCAACAATCCAAAAATTTCCATTATTTTTACAATCTTAGAAATTATAAATTATTGTACCACAACTAAAAGCTAATGTAATTGGGTTTACCAACCTGATTAAATGTAAGTGGAGATGGTCCACTCACCATTGGTCGTGCTAGATTGTACACCACGTGGACAATTGGCAATCTAGCAAAGAATCCATCACGTGACCTAACACTACTTTCATCAAAAACCCCTACTGTCCAGGCACCATCCTCTTTTTCGGTTGGTCGAGCAAATGGATCCACAGAGAAGTATGCAATAAGTTTACATTTAGAATCATAGACACTGTAGAATTCAACGTCTTCATCCCAAACCTAAAAATAACAGCCATATATTAATGGGATATGATAGTAAATAGAGCACAACATGATGCAACAACCTTTTTTTAAGTATGAGGTAACTAAAATAAAATACCGGAGCGACATCCTTAGCTTGCTTAATATCTATTGCAAACAAATTCTTTGAAAGGTTGAAAAGAGCATCCCGAACGTTTGTCCAGGTGAAAAATTTTTGTGCCTTTTCCTGTAGTATACAAAATCAAGAAACACATAATACCATGCTGGAGTTTTTAAGAGAACATAATGAGATGGAGTGGATAGATAATAAAAGAATGGAAAGGAATAGAATAAAATAGTGAACTTTCTCTAGTGTGTGCTTTGAGGTTTATAAAAGAAAAAATGGAAAGGAAAAAATGTATTTTACATTTACACCCTTCATCTGTTACTCAAAATAGAGATATATTCATTATTTTACCTCCAAAGGAATTGAAGGAATATTCTTGAAGAGTTCCTTTCAATACATTCCATCTTATTCCTATCCCCTCTTAAGTGGAATGTGCATTTCTTCAGGCAAAGTAACAAGAAAGAAAGAATTTGGCAACATTTAAAGTATTACACATTCAAGTACATAATTTTTTTTATATAAGTACATAATACATACATTAGACAGTAGTCCATAACCTTTGGCAAGGAGAAACATAGATGTTACTTTTTCTATAAAATACAAAAGCAAGAAACACCCAAATTTCTCCAAGCAAGTAACAAGAAATCAAATTTTGGAAACATATAAAATATACTTAATCAAATACATATAATACTTAAAAGTTTGCTAAGTTTTAAAACACCATATCTAACATAAATCTAACCCAAAATATATTTTTTATACATACACCAACAATGACAAAGCCTTAGCCACCTGAGATCAACTATAGATCTCAATAAACTGTTTGGGTCAACCATATGCATCCAATAAAGGGCACCATAAATTTTTCAACTATAGAGAGAATTTCAAAGTAATGGTTGGCAAACATAATATATATATATATATATATATATATATAAATCAGAATATATATACAACTATTGGGCTAGACTAAACCTAATGACTAAACCTATTGAGCTAGACTCAAACTATTGGGCTAGACTAAACCTAATTCTTAAAGAAGTAATTGGGCATTCCTAGTCCATCAAAAAATAAAATTGTAACCTTATAAATATGTATTGTTGCAAAAAGTTCTATATTTGCTAGAGGGTCCTCTCACACATGAGAAGAGGAAAAGATTCTTACAATTAAAAACATAAAGTAAGTTTCTTCGAAGAGTAGTTTGAGTGGATCTATTGTTGTTAGAGTGTTATTGGATGTATTGGGATTTTGGGATTGTGAGTTTGTGTGTGTGAGGTTTGTGAGTTAGTTTGTGTATCTGGGAGTTTTTGTTTATGCTTGTGTGAGTTTGTGAATTTGGTTTCTGTGATTTCATTGAAAGTGGATCTAATTTATATGGATCTAATTTACAGGTATAATTTTTCATGCTTTTTTTAATTTCCTTTAGTTTGTACATACATATATTTGTGATCTGAAAGTTGTGATGCCCATTGAATGCAAGATTTATATATAACTAGTTGTATAAGTTGGAGTCACAACTATTTATTACTGTTTGGCTTTATAATCACAAATTTAGATGGGCCAAAGCTACGTAGGTCTCAATTGCAACTAAACGTAGATTGTGCCTGAAGAATTTGAATAATTGGAAACATCAACCAATACAAAAAGAGAAAATGCTAAATACTATTTCAATGGAAAAAAATGATTTTGTTGATGAGGATTGTAACTTCTGTGCCATGTGATTCTGTAAACAGACAAGAGTTTGACATTATAGATAAAATTAAATAGGTAGGTTAAATTAGATCAGATTGTTTGCTAAGTAAAAACTAGAAATTACCAATTAGAAGACATTTAAGATTCTAATGCATATTACTTACAAAAAAAATTCTAATGCAAATCTTCCACGGTTCCACTATTTAAGCTAGCTCTTGACACATGCAGTGTATATACACAGATAAAAATTTCCTAAGACAATCAAAGAAAAAAACAACTACCCAATTAGAAGAGAGAGAATGAGATCTAATTCCAGGATGGGGAGAGGAAAAAGAGTACTGGAAGTGGAGAATAGTGGAAAGGTTGTTACCAAAATTTTATACTTTTCATAATAAAATAACCATAATTATTTAAGTTAAATAGAAAAAATCATCATTGAAAACAATATAAGGGTTTTCTTAATATATAATGGAATTATATCTCCAGTAAATACTATTAACACATTGGTATCTACACTGCCGACCATGATTTGTTTAACCAGTCCAAAGAAAAAAAAAAACAAAAAAAGAAATTTTATACTGGGACCATAATCTATTATGTGCCACGAATAGGAAAAAGAAAAAAAAAATCCATTTTATACAAGGACCATAATCTCCAAAAGTATGTAATATGTAATATGTCTATGCTTGATATTGTATACAAGTTTGGGAAAAACGTATGAGAAATTTTTAAAAATTCTGTTTACTTTGTTTACTTTTTTTATGTACATCATTTTTATATTTTATTTCTTTTAATAATTGCATTTTTACTAATTTTTATTAAATAAGAAAATAATTTTGAAACAAAAATTTAATCCAAATATACACTAAGAAATAATTTGGTGTGTTTAAGTTTAAAATAAATTTATTTTTATTGCCAGCTTATATTTAACTTTTTAAAGTTCTTATTTTTAGATACAGTTATATTGTTATACAGCTTTATTTTTAAAATAAAAACAAACACATCCAACCTCATGGTAAAGGTGTCTTGTTAGTTCAAGTAATAGAAAGTTAATTGCTATAATTTTGTTATCTCTGTTTTAAATATTTAGCATAAATGTGATTATCGTTATAAATAGTTTTTTATTTTATTTTTATACTCAATTATATTATACATAGAAAAATACTAAAATCACACAAACTTACACAATTTTTACCACAATTCACCATGTAACAAGTTGTAAGTAATAGAGATGTATTAGTGGATACATCTAGGACCACACATCTACCACTTACAACTCACCAAATGGCAAATTTTGAAAAAAAATTGTATAAATTTATGTGATCCTAGTACTGCTAGCATGCATATAAGCATTCATAAACCACATTATCAGCAGCCTAGACTATCCCATTGTCAGTAGCTGGATAATAGGAAGTTTCAGGAGAGGAGCCAAATATAATAAAAGAGCTGCCCAACTACTCTTTTAATTTGTTCAATATAGCCGCCTTGTCTTCCAATTTATATATGATCTTTAACAAGGATGTATGGAGTGAAATTACTTGGATCGTATGTTGCTCACAATTTTTGGAAAAAATTGTTTATCCCATATGAGTTATGACAAACTTTCCTATCTTTGAGAACAAGACAGCTGTATCCTATTATTTCTAACTCTCTCGGCATTTGTCTTTGTCTCTATCATACAAATGAGATGACACATTCACCTGCTAAAAAAACAAGAGGATGATTCGCATTTGCTATCACAAAATCTTATATTTCACACTACAAAGTTTGATTCGAACAAAATTTGCTTGAAACAATGTCAAATTTTAATAAGCATTATATTAATGTATTACAGGACCAGTTTACTATGTGCTACCAAACAAAAGGTATGTATGCATATGAAAACGAATTCTTTATGAAATGACTGCTACTTGCTCTTTCCATTTTTTCCTACCACAGTAGAGCCTTTATCACAAAGAATATTTTTAAGATACGTTCTTAGGTGGGATGATTGTAGTCGAAATATGGGGTCTACAACTTTTCCATGGTTAGAGCATGTCAATCTTACATTTAGTTGGAATTTGGGTCCCCAAATTGGTCATTCCATGATCTGAATGGAATCTTCTTTGTTTTGTCCTTCTCTCATAACTAGAAAATAAATAGGAATTAACTCCACACTTTTTACTTCCTTACTTCCTTTCGTAACTTATGTTTAGTAGCCACAAAAAGAAAAAAGAGGGGGAAAAATAAGTAGCAGATGGAAGACGAACTATAGGCTATTTTTGCTTCAAAATTGAAAATTAATTGGCTGAACTTCAAATAACTGTCAATTATGTTGCTTTTTTGGTCCTTATGCCGAAGCGTTAAGACTATATCTATGTGGATGAAGTATTGCCTAATGTCTTCACTTTTACCACGTTGATGTTATATTGTGAGTGGGAGCTCTTGAGTTTCTTTCAAATATACTAATTTTGGTGGAAAATCCTCAATAGCCCATGTTCACTTATAAAATCCTCTATCCATGCTCTTAAAACTAGCTCATAGGTATCAGTCATGACCAGTTGTTATAAAGATCAACTGTTTGCCTCTTGTGAGAGAACATCGTCTATTTATTTACATCTACAAAGTCTTTGACAGAGAGTATATTCAAAAGGGAGCATAAAGGATACAATGCTAAAGAAAAGCTTGCCATGAGTGGACTTCCATTTTGGAGAAATCAAAAAACCAAGTACAACTTAATAGGGAGAAGAAAACGGACAAGACCTTGCTTGTATATTACCTTAAATTGAGCTATGTTGTCACTTTTCCGCATTAAAATGTTGAAATAAGAAGTCGCTTGCATTACAGTGTCCACTGACAAATTACCACCGTGGAATTGGATTTGTAACGTATGAAAAATGCAGGATATGGAAATTGAGTCTCAAAGCTTTTGTATTCTGGTTTTGTTCAAATGAATTTGTAGAATACATAGTGTTAATCAGGAGATTCTGAATTATAAACTTAGTGTGAGGTATTGTTTGGAAGATTGATAATTGTGAAACTTCATCCTTTCTTGTATTGGTCTTCCATTTTACCTCATATTATTACTTTGGTCTGTTTTCAGATTCTGTAGACCGGCTTATGTTTGAAAGACATCAACTTGAAGGTTCTACAGTTGCTGTGGACTTAGGGTCTCTAAAGGTGTGCTACAATTTATTTTTCTTCTTGTATTGAATCAAAACGTCATTATTTTAAGGTGTTGGTAGACCTGCATCATAGCCTGTATACATTTGGTGTGGTAGTATAAATTTAATTCTGGACTTCAAAAACTTTGTAACAATTGATTTGTGAGTCTTGAAAATTTTCAAAATCCCAAATTTGAGTCAATTATTTTTTAAGTTATATATTTCATGATTTCTAAGGTTTTAATGAATTTTTGTTTGATTTTGTTCAATTTGGTTGATCAAAAAGCTGTGGAAATTTTGTTTTTTGATGGAATTTGTACTGAGATTGTCCTGGAATTAGGCTTGTCATAGTTGAAACTTCTGGTGGTGAGGTTTTTGGTTTTCTAGAAGAATCTTATCATTGATTTCCATTTTCATTTAAAAAATTTGATCCTGGGGATGAAATTTTCTAGAACTCCCAATGTCTCTGTATTACAGGTTTGCTCTGTTGATGTTAAAGAGTAAAACTATATTATTGATTTCTTACATTAAAATATTTGCAGTAGATGGATTCTCTGCTATCAAATAAATATCATTAGTTGCTTTACTTCATTTTTTTTTAATTTACTTAAAAAAAAATTATTATCTTTGCGTTTCTAGCTATTATTCTTGACTATTTGAAATTATAAACTTCTCATTGTCGTATTTATCATTTGGATCCACGTCATGTCATTCCACCTAGGTGAATTGAGTTGCTGTCCTATAAACCGTGTGGGTCACTTCCAGATTTGTTGCATCAATACAGTTTCATTGAGCTTTAATGGCTAGCAGTTGACCAAGCTTGACAGTGCAGAAGTGTGGGCTTTGTCTCATAACAGCATAATGATATGTAAAATTTATGCAAACAATAAGGCAATTCGTGGGTTCTTTATCTGATAATTGCTCCTGCTTCAAGATTGTGCCTTTTTTCACCCGACTTTGCCCTGCTCAACAAAGTTGATCTTGTTCCTGCTTAAAGACGAGAAATCAAGTTGTAGCTAGCCTCTCATCTTCTTGCACTGCTGCCTGCACTTCTGGTATGGCATCCACCCCCCCCCCCCCCCCAAAAAAAAAAAATCTTACTCTATCTCTATCCCTCTACATACATTCACAGATCCCTTCTATCACTTTGACCCTTTTTCCCAATCATACTTTCACAATTTTCTTTTGG
Source organism: Castanopsis chinensis (assembly GCA_032878915.1). Lineage (NCBI taxonomy): Eukaryota > Viridiplantae > Streptophyta > Magnoliopsida > Fagales > Fagaceae > Castanopsis > Castanopsis chinensis. Next base: position 8,417 of record JAVQMG010000044.1, read on the forward strand.
GGGGATTTTGGATTTTAGTTTTTAGCATTGAATTTTAGTTTGATCAATGGCCAGTGGGCATGTAATTAAGCGCGCCAAGTACAAGACCTCACCCAAAGGCGCTGGTACTCCTGGTGTTTTAAAAATGGTATATTGGAAATGCATAATTTTCTTGTGGGTTTTTTTTTTTTTTTTTTTTTTTTTTTTTTTTAATTTTGAAATTTTTTATACCCACTTCATAAATGTTTGAACTTTATGGTTGGATTGTGATATTATTAGTTTATGTGCAATTTTGCTATCTGGGTCTTGGTTGATTTTAGTGAAGAAGCTATGAGCAAGTGTTACTTTTTATTTTAGCCATTCTTGGTTTTATGTAGTTATTTGATATGATGGGTGGACACATAATACTCCATACATTCTTTCTGCAATTTGCTAATTGGGTTTTGGTTGATTTTGCGTATTTGATTAATGGTTCTTGAAAAAAGTACGAGCTATGTGTTGAACTTCGTGGCCAATTCATACTGTTTGTATACTATGGTTAGTTTGTGAATTGATGGTGAACACATAATGCTGTATTAGTTTATTGTGCAATTTGCCAATGGGTTTCAGTTGGTTTTACGCATTTGATTAATGCTTTTAAGGAAGAAACTATAAGCGCATGTTACATTTTATGCCCAATTCATAATTGTTGTATATAGTGGTTCGTTTCTGATATGATGGTGCGCACATCTATTAGTTCATATAAGTGCAGATTATAGTTTTTATTTTCCCAAGATTTTGAAATATTTATTTGATTATTCTTATTCTTGGGGAGGTGATTAATGGCTACTATTAAAGAAAGTATGGCTGTTAGGGAATCTTTACTTTTGGTTTTGAGGCAAGGCTTTTACACTGTGTCTCTGTGTTTGACTAGGTGTACTGAAGGGGTGAAATTGCTATTTGGGGTTAGAGGGAACTGCTGGAGATTAGAACTTGTGATTGCTGATATTGGGATCCTGCAAACATGGTTACCACTGTGCTAGTTGAGACCCATTAGTAAATTGGGTTTGGTAAGGTCAGTCGGTTAGTATTCAAGGCTTCTAGTTGTACATCATATCTTCTTATTTGTGTACCCAAAAAGAAAACATTAATACATATTCATGGAACTAAGTTGAGGGACAATTTTTTGAACACATAATTTTATATATATTTTCTATGTCAACGTAGGAAGTGGAGTTGAAAGGTTTGATTTAAGAAAGTCTGGACATGATCAGCTAGGTGATGCTGATCATGGGTTTCTTCAATGTTTTTAATTTTATTCATTTTATATTCTTTGTAGACTGAGTCAATCCTTAGCACACAACCTGTGTTATTGGGTCATTTTCATTCCATTTTCAATAAAACATTTTACTTATAAAAAAAAAATTATTTCTCTTTTTATGTTTTTAGACACAATAATCACATTGTAGGTCATGTGTTACATGTCAGTGACATAATTCATGTGTCCTACAATGTGATATAAGAGAAAAACATAATAGCAAATCAGTATCTTTTGATCTCTATTTCTTTGTCTCTACTCATTTTGTATGCTTCGCATAATCATATAAGATATAATAAGATATTATTTTCGTAGATTTTATCATTTAAAAAACATATGATGTCAAATGATATTAAAAAAAAAAAAAAGAATATAGTCTTCAAATATCATTTCTCTAATCAAAATCTTTCAAATTCTATTATTCGCCTAAATGGTGTCTAAGAATCAATGACTGAGTAAAAAACTTGTCTGAAAAAACTACATAAAAATTATGTAATTAATATTTAAAATCTTGAAAATTTTCACTTAAATTTATTGTTTTAGGCCTCAAATTATATTGAGTCAGCCATGATCGACCACAATATGAACATGTAAATCTCGATAGAATCTCATGCTAAATCAGTGTGATGATTTGGAGTAAGAAAAATTCCAAACTCTTATACCATCAAACAAACAAAAAGAAAATAAATTTTTATACTTTCCAAAGCTTTTAAGTGATTAAATTTTTCAATTTTTTTGTTTATAGATCTAAAATTTCAATCTTGTCTAAAACAGAGTTGGATCTGAAAAAATCAAAGAAAGATGGATTTTGTTTTTCCTTTCAACACTAATACGAAAATGTTGGTTCTTTCATTCTAGGAGTGTTTGAATTTCACACATGTTTGAGACACTTGTCGCATGTCCTGGCTTTGTATGGTGGTTACATATATAGCTCATACGTTAATTGCTTGGTATGAAAAGGTTTATAGGTTAGCATTATATCACAGTTGTAGGGCACGTACTGGTTGTGGAAGATTTTCTTGAGTTCGAAGTGAAGAAGGAGGGAAAGAGAGAGGGAGAGGAGTACATGTGAGGAAAACGAAAGGGAATTAGATGAGCAATGCACACACACATTGCTTTTGGAGCCTTTTGCTTAGTTTCTTATATCAATTGATCTCACTTTATCTATTCCTACACACATTCTATTGTCCTAATCCTTTGTGACTTTATATTAAATAAATCACTTGTGCTTTGTTCTTTGTATATAGTTTCTAAGATCTCTCTCTATATCTTTTTCTTGTACTGTTAAATTGGTTATGTGACTTTTGTACTAGCTAGGTAAATCTTTTGTGCATAATGTCATGGTGTTTGAGAAGCTAATTTTGAAGATGTTAACATGAACTTCTTGATCATCATGAACTTCTTGTATTCCTTTTCTCTATCTTATATAAAATTTTTTCTGGATTATCTATCAAAAAAAAGATGTTAACACGTAATTGTCTATGCAGCCATTGATCAAGTCCACTATCAGGCTACGGGACTCATTGCTTCCAAAGGACGAACCAAAGCTGGCTGTTCCTCTTTTGTTACTTATTGCTCAACATCGTTCTTTGTAAGCTTTAGAACTGTAATTGTTATATATATATGGACAAGTTTATAAAAGAAATATATATATATATATATATATATATTTCTTTTTCCGTGGGATACATTCTTCATTACAATGTGTTTTGTTGTGTTTAATATCTTTTTCCTTGGGATATATTTCTTTTTCCTTGGGATACGTTTGATGCTTTGGATGCATCGTTGTAAGTCTTTATCTTTTTATTCTTTTTTTTTTTGTTTTCATTATGTACATTCAGGGTTGTATCATAGGGCCAAATCTGAAACATATGTAGGCCCTATCAAACAAAATTTCAAAAAAATGTATTTAAATTGCATTGAAATTGGAAAGGGAAGTGGAATTAGCTTCTCTCTTGATGGTGAATTTCAAGGTCCGTTCATGCAATTTCAAGAGAGAAGATGATGGAAAGGGAAGTGGAATTATTTTTGAATGGGTGAATTTCTCGCCCTTGAAATTGCATGAACAGACGCCTGAGTGTGTGTGCCTGTGTATATATATATATATACATATATATATATATATATATATATATGCAACCTCAACTTCCTTTGATCCTTATTCCAGACGATAGTCCCTTGAAATTGTTTATCCCTTCATACATATATCTTCTCTTTTGACTAACTTATTTCATAAATTATATTATTTTTAACCCTTCATACAAATTGATATTGCCTAACGTTTTTCATAAATGAAATGAACTTTAAACTCCATAAGAAAATGTGATAATCCAATCTCAACAATCAACTCTTAATTAATTACATGGATGCATTACGTTCTTTCTCGCTGATAGAATAAATAAATCTTATCGATATTTCTAGGCAACTTAGACCAACTCCTGCAAGTGACCTAGCTAAGCTTGTGATAACTATTTTCCTACATCATTTTGTCCTTAACTACAAGTGACTTCCATCAAACCTTTTACTATGTGGACAACAGTTTTATTTATTTTGGAAATCAAATATGACCATACATAGTATTAGTATATGTGCTCTATTACCATTCTATATAAAATCAATTGAGTAAGCAAGATAGCCCTTTGAAAACCCAATATTGTCATTACCCAAAAATGAGTTCCCTAAAAATTAGTTCGAATGAAATTTGACAATTACTGATTCTTGTCGAGGTGAACGGTGACGTAAGTATGTAATTGTAGATTTTTATTACAAACTAAAATATAAATTCTCATAGTTCATGTGTAATATAATATTTACCTTTCTTATACATGTTACATGTGTACATGATTGGACTACATTGTGTACATGTGGTCCAATTTTCTATATCTTACCGTACTTATTTATTTTTGCTTCTTAATGGGGGTTTCAGGTACGAAAACACTGAGCCAGTTGTGATTCTTCATCTTCCACTGCTTGCTGAATAGAGGGTAGCTTTCTTTTAATTGCCCTATAGCCGCGTTTGTTATAAATGCAAGTAAAATCCACCACCTATACCAGTGTTTTTAAGAATGTAGCTATAGGTCCCCTCTGTAATAAGTAATAAGTTTGACATGATCATAGCTGCATTTATTTTCATTGTCTCATTTGTTTAAAAATACGAGTATAATTACAATAAGTGAGGCTTGAAACAACTTGACATCCTTTCTTGGTCAAATTCATTTTACATTATAATTTTCAAAAAATTTGTTTAAATAGAACCTTAACATATAACGTTCATGGTTAGGGGTGTACTTTTTTGTAGCTAGAAAATGAACTGACAAACGAAACATCCTCGATCTTTCTTAACCACGTGCAAATCATCTTCATAATACTATATTTATTGCAAACTCATCATCCAACGACACATTCACTGTTTCTATACAACAATTTGACAATAACCTCATTTCATATGCTCTTACATGCTTTTCCTGAAGTTATATAAGCTTGTTTCGTTGATATATTTGTCCTCTATTTTAAGAAATTTTGTTTCAGCAAGTTTCAACGATCACTCATACAATTTCATCTTAACTAATTTGAAGGGTTAGTGGCAATGCATTTACAAATGTTGTTGTAGGTCAGAATTTCGAAATATTGTATAGCAATGGATAAAAGTTGGATGAAGAAGAAGAGGGGTTCAATGGAATATATTGAAGGCGTAATTAACTTTGTGGAATTTGCATCTGAACATGCGCGTGATGGGAAAATCTTTTGTCCTTGTACGAAATGTGTGAATTTGTGTTTGGTCCCACCAGGGGTGGCACGTGAACATTTGTGGAGAAAGGGGATGCTTCAAAGTTACACACATTGGAAATGGCATGGGGAATCGGCTGATGCACCAACAGCCACTGAATGTGGGACTAGTCATGTGCAAGACACCCTAGAACAATACGGTGACTTTCATGGGATGTTGCATGATTTGTGCCCCACACATGAAATGCCACCGGAACCAATGGAAGAAGGTGAAAGTGTGCAACAACCGGCTCAAGGCCAACCTACTGATGCTGCACAAAAGTTTTACAAAATGATAGATGATGTGGACAAACCCTTATATGCTGGTTGTACAAAATTTAGCATATTCTCAGCCATCGTTGTGTTGTTCCAGTTGAAGAGTATTTGTGGTTGGACGAACAAGTCATTTACTATGTTGCTTCAAGTGCTGATGGATATGCTTCCTGCAGACGCTAAGTTGCCAAAGGACCATTATGAGGCTAAGAAGATAGTCCGAGATTTGGGGTTGGGTTATGAGAAGATCCATGCTTGTCCCAATGATTGTATGCTATTTTGGAAGGAGAATAGTAACCTTGACGCGTGTCCTTGTTGCAAAGTTTCAAGGTGGAAATCGAATGAGGCATCCGTTACAGGTAATAATGCATCATCTAGTAAGGGAAAGAAGAAAGCTGCAAAGATCTTACGGTGGTTCCCCTTAAAGCCAAGATTGCAGCGATTGTTTTTGTCACCCGACCTGGCTAGTTCTATGAAATGGCATGTTAATGGTCGTACAGATGACGGGGTAATGCGACATCCTGCTGACTCGGATGCATGGAAAATGTTTGACAGTACACGTTTACAGTTCTCGTCTGACCCTCGTAATGTCAGACTTGGACTAGCTGCGAATGGGTTCAACCCCTTTGGAATTCTGAGTACGACTCACAGCACTTGGCCAGTCATGCTAGTCCTTTACAATCTCCCGCCCTGGCTGTGCATGAAACGGTCATCTTTGATTCTATCACTAGTTATTCCTGGTCCCAAATCGCCAGGGATTGCGATAGATGTGTACTTGCAACCCTTAGTAGAAGAACTGAGGGAATTATGGGATGTTGGAGTAGAAGCGTACGATGCATCTTCAAAAAATGTATTCCAATTGCATGCAGCATTGATGTGGACCGTACATGATTTTCCTGCCTACGCAGATGTGTCGGGTTGGAGTACTAAGGGTAAGTATGCGTGTCCTACTTGTGCATTGGAGACTGACTCTCGATATTTAAAAAATGGCCACAAATTCTGTTACATGGGATATAGGCGATGGTTGGATAGGGACCATGAATTTCGGGATGAAGATACATTATTTGATGGATCTACTGATATGCGAGTGGCTCCTGTGCCACAAGTTGCAGCAAGCATAATTGTGGACACTGAAAGTTTAGTTGGACGTTGTCTGGGAAAGAAATGTCAAGAAAAATACAACAAAAGAAAGAGAGGTGAGGAAAACCAGTGTGTTTGGAAGAAGAGAATTATTTTTTTTAGCTTGCCTTATTGGGAGGATCAGAAGTTGCGACACAATCTTGATGTGATGCATATAGAGAAAAATGTGATGGACAATATACTTGGCACGGTGCTGAACTTGAAGGACTGGACAAAGGACAATTACAAGGCACGCCTTGACTTGGCGGACATGGGAATAAGGAGTGAACTCCACCTACAGCGAAAAGGTGATGATAAGTACACGATACCGCCCGCGTGTTTTCATATGACTGCATTGGAGAAAGATGGTTTCTTGCAAGTTTTGCGGGACATAAGAGTGCCTGATGGATATGCTTCCAACATCTCACGCCGTGTCAATCTGAAAGAACGCAAGATTTCTGGTTTAAAGAGTCACGATAATCACATTCTGATGCAACAACTCCTTCCAATTGCTTTACGAGGATCTTTTCCATCGCACGTTACTAGGCCTTTGATAAAGTTAGCTTGTTTCTTCAGGAAAATTTGTTCGAAAACCCTTACTGTTTGAGATATAGCGAGTGCTGAGGCAGACATTGCAGTCACGTTGTGTGAATTGGAAAAGATATTTTCTCCATCTTTCTTCACTGTGATGGTACATTTGGTTATGCACTTGGCTACTGAAGCCAAGATTGGTGGTCCAGTTCAATACCGTTGGATGTACCCCATTGAGAGGTAAGTCGTACGTAATACATGTACAATATAAAATTAATGTGCGCTTTGTAATAGCCCACTTTCAATTGCCAACCTTCTCATGCGCATTTTAGGTACCTCTCACGCCTTAAGTCTTACGTAAGAAATAGGGCTGCTCCAGAAGGGTGTATTGCCGAAGGATACATAGTGGAGGAATGTTTAACGTTTTGTTCATGGTATATGGAAGGAGTTGAAACGATATTTAATCGACCCAGGAGGACGATGGAGGAGTCAACAGGGGCAGTCTCAAGTGTGGCACTAAACAATAGGGAGTTGACCCAAGCTCATCGCTACGTTTTATTCAATTCCGACAACATTTACCAATTTCGTGAGTAAGTACTACGAACACCAATATAATTGCACGACAAGCCAATGTTCGCATACTTGTCTTAACACTAATACAATTGCCATCACATGCAGGATGCACAAAACTTTGGTGGAGGATGAACTTCGAAGGGGCCACAGCCGTATATCCACTTCTATTATTCATAAGCACCACATGGAGAAGTTTTGTACCTGGTTTAGATCTCATGTAGGTGTCACATGTTCAACTTCTTAAGCTTGCAAATTTCCCATAAGTAGAATTACTGTACTAATTATAATAAGATGGTTTGGTTATATTAGGTGATGTCAATGACTGATGCTGATAGGGAAAGTACTGCTCTTACTGATACACTTGTCACACTTTCGAAAGGGCCATATGCTTCAGTCAATTGGCTTAAACATTATGTCATAAATGGGTTAAAATTTAGGAGTTCGAATGTCGAGGGAAATAGAACAACACAGAATAGTGGAGTTAGTGTCGCCACTGAAGGTGGCATTACGTACTATGGTGTGTTGACGGAGATTATTGAGTTGAATTATTCTGGCAGTATCAAACATGTGCTATTCAAGTGTACATGGGTTGATGATCAAAATAGGAGGGGATACAAGACTGATGAGTTTGGGTTTCCTATGGTGAATTTTACTCACTCCATACATGGTGGGGAGGAAATGGTGCATGAACCATATGTCTTGGCGTCTCAAGCTACACAAGTTTTTTACGTTCAAGATAAAAGGCACAAAGATTGGTATGTCGTCGTTAAAATGAAAGCCAGAGATGTGTTTGATGCCGGTAGTGGCCCCAATTGTGACGAGGATGACACGGATGGGTTTCATGAGAACATTCCGTATAGTATAAGTGGTAATGATGTTCGTAGGGATGATGTTCGTAGGGATGACATTCGTTGGGGTCGAGATGATGTGGAGGGAATGACAATTGATGCCTCTATAATTGGCGAAAGAGATCTTCATGAAATGGACAACTTGGATGATTGTGACTTCATTGATGATGACTCCAACGATGACGATGACAACGTAGTCGAGTACAGCGATGATGAGTAATGTAATAGGATACTGTTGTTGTATGTGTAATTATGTTATAGTTATTATTGAAATTATAAGTAGAATTTGTAAAGGTCTATTGCGTAATCAAATTGACAATGTTGCATGTATATGTGGAAACTGTTAGTTGTGAATGTTGTTATCTCAATAACAGTTTTAACAAATATATATATATATATATATATAAATATATCGATTTAACATATATAATTATCTTCATAACTGATATTTCTTCATGTTCTTATTTCTTCATGTGTTTGCTTCTTGGCTATAATTATCTTTATGTTTCTGTTGTACAGGTGTTGGATGCAATAATGGTGAGGAAACGTCAACTAGCGATGGTTTACGTTGGGCAAGGATCATCGAATTCCCGACAGAGGGTGGAGGTAGTAGATCAAGAATCCCATCATTCTGAGGAGGCAAGACCGGTGGGAAGTGACGATGAGACACAGCCCCCGGGTAGTGAACATGTCTTTGAATCTAAATTTTGATGTTTATTAGTAGATGCATAATTGAGTTCTAATAATCTATATTTATATAATATTTATATGACATTAGCATAGCATTTCGGTCCAGTTTGGTATTCTCAGTATGTTGGGTCTACTTAAGTCCGTTTGGTCCATTCATTTCCCTTGGGTCTAATTTGGTCGAATTAGGTCTATTTGGTCCAATTTGGTCTTCTCAGTTCATTGATTTCCCTTCAGTCCATTTCGGTCCAATATGGTCCATTCGATCACTCCGGTCCACATTGATCAAGTTTGGACCTGTGTTACTGTGGTCCATTTTTGTTCACTTTGGTCTATTAAGGGCACGTAAGAATGCTAAAAGATAAATTTGGGTTGAAATTATAGGTTCGAATTCCGAATTTATTAAGAAAAATGAAGGCAACCCAAACGAAGTGAGGTTGCTCAAGTTTTCAAAAGCGAGGTAAGTGCATGCTTGTTTAAAGATGCAAAATTATCAGAAATCAAAATAATTGATCCCACAAAATCTTGTAATAGGAAGAGGTCATCATATGATTTTTGCTATGGTGAATTTTTATATGTGCGAAGACTTAGTTTTGGTAAAGTGATGTTATTTTGTACGGAGAAAGGCCTCAATTTAGTCAACTTTTGTTTAAATGAAATCATAAACCTTTTATTATTTCTGTTACTAGGTAGATGCATATTTTTTGCGTTGTGTGATATTTTTCAGTAGTTGTGAGCTTTGATAAATCAGTCTTAATATTGGTGGTTTTGTATATACAGATGATTACGTTCAAACCCCAACACCGGTACAAAATCCAACACCGGTACAAAATCCAGCACCAGAAAATAGGCGTGCAAGACGTGGCAAAACAAAGTTGGCTGACATATGGGCAATGAATGGTGAGTACAAAATTCAGTTGCCATTAAATGCTGAAGGCCAACCTATTGGGAAGGACGGGTCTTTGTTCGTTCAGTGGTTGGGCTCGTTTTGCGAGAATGGCCTGTTATGCCCGCTCACGCCTGCTGGGTGGCCAAGCGTTGGTCAAAAGTTTAAACGGGATTGTTGGGTGGAAATTGAGGTACTATGAAAATAACCTATAAGTTACTACAATTACAACTGTTGTCTTACGTAAATGTCCTATTCAGCCACTATTCTAATGTTTAAACTACTTTTGCATTTCAGAAACGATATATAATTGATCCCACCATTGTCGCACCACCCAATCAAATGGCATGGGTGATGCATCAGCTAGGGGAAATTCAGAGAAATCGGAGGACAAAGTTAAAGAGGAAACTAAAAAAAAGAGGCATGACACGTGAACAGGTATTGGCTACTCCACCGAATGCGGTTATCACAACGCAATGGACGCAGATGGTTGACTATTGGTTCGATGAGAAAACAGAGGTACTGACTATCTATGTCAATCTCATATTCGTGGTAATTTAGTGAAGAGATGTTTTGTTATTTTTTAACTCTTATTGTTTGCTTTTTTAGTATTGATGGTAATGTGGTTGCAGACATTAAGTGAAAAAAATGCGGCTAGTCGAGGTAAACAGGAGGACATAGCCAGGTGTGGGGCCAAAAGTTTTGCACAAATTTATGATGAAATGGTAAGAAATAAACTTAGAATTCGTGAACGCCTATTTATGGTTTTAACCTCATTTCATATGCTTTAGGAATAAGGATAAGTTAGTTAAATTATCTTCTTAATTTCATTTTTTGTTATTAATAACTTCATAACTAATAATAGACATATGTAGAGGCCTGCTTAACTTGATAGATTTGACCAGTTAAAGATTTGGATTCAAATTACAATTTTGTATGGCTCAAATTTAATAAGTAGGAGTCATTTTACTTGCAATTTTGTGTAAAACTAGAACAAAAGTAGAAATCATTTGTAAATCCATTTGAAGTGCTAAAGAAACAGGAAAAACTAATAAAAAGGTTCACATGTGGAATCCATTCATCATGAAAAAAATGCAGAAATTGTTTATAAATTATGTCCACGTGCCAAACAAACAGATACAAATAGATAGAACACTGCTTTTGACACACTTGAGTCGCTTGAGAGTTTTCCAGTCTCACTTTTTTCCCAAAAAACTGTGGCAGTCCCAATTGGGTGCATTTCAGCAAATATATTTAAACAACTTAGCTGCCCTTAAAATTTGAAGGTATTGAGTAAGACTAGAGTCATGACATGCACAAAAAATTGGATAATGACTTTAAGCATTGGTGGTGGGTGTTTTTGCATGATACATAGGAGGATTCACACTAAATATTGTTTAACATGATGGATTTCAAATGAGAGGATTAGGTAAAAATATTTAGGAAATTCCACAAGAAGATTAGCATGACAGCCCATAGGATAGGGAAACTTGTGGGGTATAGTGTAACTGTAATGGCACTATAATCTTGTGGAAAAAGTCTTGCAAAGTAGCCTTATTTTCAAGTATAACTTAGTAGTTGAAAAGATAAATAATAACATGTTGAGAACAAATTTCAAATGTACTCCATCTTGAAGCAATTAATAACATTAACGGATGGTCCTACAAGTATATGGATAAGATCACACGTAAAATTCTTTAGTAAAGTATAAATCCTTGTGATGGGATGATAGAAAAAACTACTACATATGGGCTTCATGTTCCATTATCTATAGATATTATTATTATGTACCTAATGTTTTGATTGGTTTAAAATATTAAATATTAATATGTTTACACATTTAGCGTAATCAAATTACGAGGCCTATAAAATATTCATATCTTTGCACATGTAGCGTAATCAAATTAAAACATATTAAATATTAATATGTTTTAATTAAATATTAAATATTAATATCTTTGCACATTTAGCGTATATGTGTATTGCGTAATCAAATTGTGAGGCCTTTTTGGTAGCCTAGACTATGTTTCATCTGTCTCTTTGAGTAGTTAAACCCTCTTGTGGGGTATGGAGAAGTTGCTTTTTATAATGAAAATCGGCCTTGTTGGCCGCGTGTACCCGAAATGTGCAACAAACTGTTATCATTTCTTTTGCTTCGAAGCTGTTAACAACATGAATTGGTAGTGTTTATTGTATGAATTTTGTTCATCATGTAGGCGAAAGCTAAAGGGGCGCCAGTCGAGCGTGCAGATGTGTATAAACAAGTTTATCGCACCAAAGATGGGGTTGCTGTTAGTAGCCGTGTGCAAGAGAACATGGTAAGCAGAACTTGATTGAATGGAAATGTAGTGTATGTTGTGTTTGTATTGTTTATGGTGTGTAATATGTTTGGTTTTTGTGGGAAAACAGGATAGGATGGACGCACTTTTGAACGAAGAAGGCATGCGACTAGAGGGAGAGATTGGTAGTGGAATCCTCTGGTCGCAAGACGATGCGTATGCTCGGGTGATGGCTCGTCCAGAGCGCCCTGGACGTGTATGCGGGGTAGGTTTTGGAATCACCCCATCAGGAAGAAGTGCCACCAGCAATTCGCTATTTACCTCGACTCCATCGTTGTCAACCAAAACGACACAAAGGATTTCAGAGTTGGAGACAAGTCATGAAGAGCTGAAGGAGCAACTAGCTCAATCAGAGGCAAGGCATAGGGAGGAACTAGCGAAGCATAGGGAGGCCTTGGCTCAATCTGAGGCTAGGCATAGGGCAGAACGAATGGAATCTGAGACAAGGCACCAACAACAAATGGAGGAAATGAGGAATTCGATGAGAGACATGCTCAAGCAATTTAACGAACTTAGCCCACTTATTCGTGAGTTAAATCCTTCTCAGGTAACAAACAAATGGTATTTAGCGAAACAATACTTTTTACCATGCATTAATTGTTATGTGATATTAATACGATGCCTTTAATATACTTCAGTTAGGTGGCAATTCTTGGAGGGAATGATGGGAATGCAATTGTGACTTTTGAGGTAAAACAAAATTTCTCATAAAATTTCTCTAAAAATAGTAGGAAAGAAAACTTTATGATGGTGAATATGTTATAAAATATTATAAGTTGATTCAGGACGCATTTCAAAGGTCTCTTTTTGATATAGTGACTGCTCTACATTATCGCATTCTCCATGACTAGACACATGCAAAATACATAATGTAAAGGGAAACAACAATAACTCTCATTATCAATCTGATCCATGTATTGCTGAACTTGATTGAATTGAAAGTTTTGAATAGATTTTTTTTATTCTCTCTATATTGCTGAACTTCATTGAATTTAACAACTACTCTTGTTAAATTATTAACGAATAGTTGAACTACAGCTACCCTCCTCTCATGTTACTAAGTTGATGAAAACAACATAACTGATATGGGGCCGAGATTGATTCATGGTACTATATTTTCGTTGGCATTTGAGAAGCCAAATAACTCCATAATTAGGCAAAAATAATTTGAAATTATGTCCAAATATACGTTTTGATACAAATGTTTGAATTTGGCAAGTTTAATTTGACAAAGAATAATTTGTGCAGTTTTACCATGAAGTGGATAAGAAAGCGTTTCCGTTCACTGAAAGATGGTAAGAAGTATGTCAAAATGGAGCTAAATGCCACTGAGGAAACTCCTGAGCCCTTACAACATGTTGTCCTTCTAAGCATGTTGTCAAGTTTTTTGTGAATAGACATGAATGGGCTTTCTACATATATTTTTGTTAACAGCCGGTTTGTGATGTTGCTAGTTGTGGCTGTTTGAGGACAAGTTGTGATGTTGCTAGTTGTGGCTGTTTGTGATGTTGCTAGTTGTCAAGTTGTGGCTTTTTGTTAATGTAAAAAATGTACTCTTGTATATGTTTTGTGATGTACAAAATATATGTACTATTATATTGGGAACTTGTTCATTTTGGGAATTTTGTGTTGGGAAGTTGACCATTGTGTTGTGTGTCGGGAAGTTGTGATGGATGTTTGGATAAGTTGTGTTGTGTGTTGGGAGAAGTTGTGATGGATGAATCCTCTAAGTTGTGTTGTGTGTTAGGATAAGTTGTGATGTTGGGAACTTGTAATAGCAGGGACAAATCTGAGGATGTGATAACAGGGAAAAGAAGGAAAAACAAACCAGGGTAAAAAAAAAAAAAACAAAAGCTATAGCCGCGTTTCAAAAACGCGGCTATAGTTACACACGACACACCTGGGCACAGGTCTATAGCCGCGTTTATGCTATAGGTTCAGGTCTATGGCCTGTTTTATTAAGCGCAGCTAGGCACAGGTCTATAGCCGCGTTTCTCAATAAACGCGGCTATAGGTTCAGGTCTATGGCCGCCTTTGGTAAACGCAGCTGGGCACAGGTCTATGGCCGCGTTTTCTGCAGAAACGCAGCTATAGGTCCAGGGTTATAGCCGCGTTTTCTAAAAACGCCGCTATAAACTTTAGCCTGAAACCAACTTATAAACGCGGCTCAAAGCTGGTCTATAGCCGTGGTTAAAACCGCAGCTTTAGACCTGGTCTATGGCCGCGGTTACAAAAACGCGGCTACAGACCCGCAGGGGTCTGTTGCTGCGCAGCTTAGGCGTGGGTTGTAACCGCGGCCATAGAAAACGCGGCTATAGGGTATAGCCGCGTTTTCAGGGTCTATAGCCGCGTTTTTTAAACGCGGCTATAGACCTCGTTTTTTGTAGTGTACCTTCAACTGCAACTTCAAGGTAAGCATTGCGAAGTTCATCCATAAGTCGATTTGCTTCTCCAAGAGTAGCCATTTTGCCTTCCATGCTTAACTGAAAGTATAATAATCAGTAACTCTTGCATAAAAAAGTAATCTTAAAAATAATAGGGAAAAAAAATAGAAACTTACCTCAGCATAATTTTTGTATCCGAGAAGCTTTGCCTTATTAAACATAAGTTTTAAAATTTGGTCAATTATTGGAATATTATTATGATCTCCACTAGAGGCACGCCTCATAGAAGCACGAGTCAATTGATTACGCAAATTTCTGTTTTCAGAATTGTTGACAACATCATCATAAATTTCAGGATCCAATGTTATCATCCAAGGCCCATTTTCGCTAGTAGCATCTCCATGACCCTAGTGAAATAGATTAGAAACACATAAAATAAGATAAAAGTAAGTTGCCCTAAACTTGAAGACCAAAACAATTATTAAATAACCAAAAGTTTCAACATAGATTACCTTAGACTTTGCGTTTTCTGCAGCCTTGTTAAGAACCACAGAAGACAATCCTTCTGTTTCTTTCTTATCTTTGATTAACAATTCAAAACTATTTGAAGCATCTCTAACATTTTCGACAAATTTTTGTGATAGATGTTTCAATTCCTGTGAATGAAAACAAGAATAAAAAAAGTAATGGCTGAGTCAAGTGGAAAATCGAACTGAAATAACAAAACCATCATCACACCCTTATTAGGTCAAAGTAAATGATTTGACATCTACTTGTTCCAAATTAAAAGATAAAAAGAAGCATGCAGAATTTGTCATGTTAGATCGATCCCCACCCTCCTTCCCAATTTAGAAAATTAAAAGAGAGGTAAGAAACGAAGGAAGAAAAACATGACATGAGAGAAAGCGATACTTTTTACAAGCCCAAACAAAATATTCCTCTATATATCCAACAAAGGCAATGGCATATAATAGTATATCATTGTCCCCTATATTATACAAGTAAAAGAATCCTATCATCATTATTGGATACATTTATTTATTGCAAATAAAAAACAAAGCCAACTTCGAAGGGAGACAAATCAAATCTATATATAGTATAAAAACAAAACTCCTTTACGGAAAATTGACCCTAGAGCACCTACTGTGCAGCCAAACTACAAAGCAAATGCTGCTATTAAGTAGAAAAGTAAAGCTACTATGATTGGTGATCGAAGGAAAGAAGGTAAGGATCATTGTTTTAAGTGTGGGGAAAAAGGGACACATGGCATGGCAATGCCCAAAGATGATAGTTGGCGCATATGTGTTAATAGCCGTGCAATTAACAGATTACTATCAGATATCGGTTTCCCATAGTTGGCGCATATGTTATTTTCTGTTTATCCCCTTTTTCAGCCCCAAAACAGCCATCAAAATTCATTAGTTCTAACCTAAACTCTTAAACATCAATCCTTATTCAAGAATTCATCAAGAAACCTTGTACGGTACTGAATTTCTTAAAGATCCTACATTAAAAGATATAAAAACAAGAACGTACTTGAAGCTAAGAAATGAAAGAGCAATCTTAAAGCACACCTTTTCAATTGATTTAAGTTCAACTCTTTCATCATCAACAAGATTAACACCACCACAAATTGCGGTTTTTATCCGAGCTGCATGAAAACATGTAAAGAACTTACTATCAAACATCAGATGGCACAAGTCCAAACTCCAATCCATAAAATTAACATAACATCAAAATAGAGGTAGCAATTACATTGTTGATTATAGAAGTTACTATACTTGATTCATTGAGATTTGTGGGGTCCTTTTTCTGTTTCTACCATTGATAATTGCAAATATTTTTTGACTATTTTGGATGATTGTTCAAGATGTATTTCTATAACTGCTTTTCCCGCCAAAATTGGGAAGTTTGTTATTTCAATTTTCGCTTAGTTAGATTGTGTATATATAGAGGGTAGAGGTTATGTATTGCTCAGTTGCTTGTATTCATTCTTTTCTTCATTCAATAAAACACTGAGTTCTATTTAGATTGAGAGAGTTCTAGAAGTTTTATAAGTTACAAGTTTTAATAAAGAACTAGGATATCCAAATATGCTTCTTTACTATACTTACACATTACTAGGCATTTACGAGCCTCGTCAAGTCCTGTCGAGTCAGAAGAATCACGAAGAGAAGTAAAAGCATCGTAAATCGGCTGACTTTGCTTGAGCCTCATTTGAAATTCAATCACTTCTGGCTACAAACCCAAAAAAAATAAACATAAGCACTGTTTAAAGAATAAGAATAGAAGTAAACAAAATGCACAAAGTCATGCACATGAAACATGTAAAATCAAAGTCCAAATAACAAGAGTTGTAAAGTTTCTATCCTAACTTTCTTTGTCCAGTCCTTTCAAGATATATAGGAAACTAAAAAAATTTCTGACTAGAAAAATTGGAAGAGTTTAACATAAATGTGGGAATTACAAATTAAGGGGGAGTTAAAATGTAATTTGCAAATTTGTAATTGACAAGTGGCTCCCTACAAAAGAAAAACACTAAATTCTACTCCTAGCCATATAATGCCATAAACACCAAAATCATCTTCAAGCACAAAAAAAATCAAAAGCACGGCAACCCACAAAATCAAAATCAAAATAAAAAACAGACCAAACCACGGCAACCCCCAACTCCGGAAACCACGGCAACCCACAAAATCAAAATCAAAATCAAACCAAACCATGGCAACCCCCAACTTCGGCGACCACAGCAACTCACAAAATCAAAATCAAAATCAAACCAAACCAAACCCACCTCTTCCTTTAAGCACCGATCTCAGCAACCAAAAAAAAAAAACCCATAGAACCCAGAACTCCAAACCCGCCGATCCACCATGATCCTCAGCCCCAGAGCCACCACGACCCGCCATGATCCACACCTATTCAAAACCCAACCAATGCAACCGATTCAAGACCCGCCGATCCACCACGATCCACACCGATTCAAGACCCACGACCCACACCGGACTTGAGAGAACCACGACCCACGCCGGACCTATCTCCACCGAGAAACCCATAAACCACACCCACATCGGAGCAAACCCATCGGAGCAAAACGTCGAAGCCACATCGGAGCAAAACATCGAGACGCGGCCACTTTTTTGGATGAAAATGGTAAAATGGGCTTGGCATTGGCATTTAGAATGCCCAGTGCGAACACTCTAATTAAGAACTTGCACCCAACATAAAATGCCATAAACTTAGAGAAACATATGGTACCTGCAATTCTTCAAACACAGACCGGAGCTCAGGCGTTTCATGTACAGTCTTTAGGTGCTCTACAATACCCCAAACCACACTCAAGCGGTACGAAATCTTCTCGAATGGCTTAACCAATGTAAGCCAAACCCTCTCCAATGGCTCAGCCTTTTTTGATTTAACAGTTGCTTCCAATGCCACCAACTTATCCTCCTTAAAAACCCATTAAGCCACATCAAAAACCAACAAAATCCAGAAAAATCCAAGAACAATAACACGACTAACTCAACCAAACAAGTAGCAGCAACTCAAGAAAAAAAAAACCCAACAAAGTTACTGTCTCAACCAATTTGGCAAAAAAGTTCTTGCTTTCAAACGCAAGAAACCATAAACAAAAACACAAAGAAAAGAAACTCACTAGATGTTTCAAGAGTTCACGTATCTGACGAACGTGTTCCGGTTCAACGAGGTGGTAGGCTGGGAACCGAAAGTCTTCGAGTAGCGGGTTATCCCTCACAAAGAAAGAATCCGGCATTGTTGGAGTAGAACGAAAAAAAAAAAGTTGTGAGATAACCTAGAGTTGGTGTCAGGGCCGGAAACGGGAGGACACAGGCAGCAGCGGAAATAGAAGCCAGTGGAAGGAAGGAAGAGAGAAGAAAAGGTTTAGCAAGGGTTTAGCAAGGGTATTTTTGTAAGAAGTAAAAATAAGATTTGGAAGTGAGGAAGACGAGAGGGGTGCCATTCGAAAGTTTTCATGGCAACTAGCATGGGGAACATGCACAAGGCACGTGCCTCTTAAGTGAAAAAATTAAGTCAGGATTTTTCTTATTTGAAGAAGTACGGAATGATGTAAAGGCAATATCCAATATCCATAAATAAAATATGTATGTCATAATGTTAATCTCATTTTTTTAAAGAAACAAATACACACATATATATAGAGGAATGATGATGAGATAAGGGAATACACTCACACTCTAACACCAAAACTGCATGCGGCAGTTTTGATTTCATAAAATTAGAATAGTTATTTCACATATGAATATCTATTTTGCTATTAAAATTTCTTCGTACCTAATTGCTAAAGGTAATATCCACTTACTAAAAATTTTTAAAAATGATGACGAATATCATTATCTTCCAATAATAATCAACTGAGTTTTGTTTAAATATTGTCATAATATTTAATTTTTTGCAATGAATGATATTATATGCTACAATTGAAACCCTTTATCCAATACTTGCAATTATCCACAATAAAAATTTTGTTATATTCATACTCCCTTGTTTATCTTTACATTTTATGAGCATTGGTGTGATGTTTAGTTTACTTAGTTTTTAATGAACACCCATTTTAAACAATACAAGAAATATATATATTTTTTCCATTAGCGAAAATCATATGTCTAGAAGATTTAAATCTAACAAATCATTATTCTTTAGGTAACAAATAAAACATCCTACATCACAATTCCAACTTTCCAAGCATTATTACCACCTTAAACTCAAAATACTTGAAGAAATTTTTTGGGATATTAAAATTTATCATGGTTGTATTTTAGACATTATACAATGAAATATTTTATGAATCATAAATTTTTAATAAGGTTTAACTGAGAGAGCAAAGTATGAGGAATTTGCTTGTTTCCAAAACATTAAGGGGAAAATTGCTTGATTTTAAAGTGTAGGGGGGTGGGGTGGAAATTGTGAACTATCCCAAACATAAAATATTGAAAGTGTTTTTTCCTGAAGTTTGTTTGTTTGTTTGTTTTTTTTTTTTTTTTTTTTTTTTTTTTGAGAATCCGTTTGCTTTTTTTTGTTTAAAAAAACTTTGTTTTTTTAGTACTTAAAATGGCATATCAAAAAAAGAAACAAAAATACGAAAAGTTAACCCAATAAAATTGTGTGTGAAATAGTGAATTTTAGCTCATTAAAATTGAAAAAAAAAATGTCACTACATTTTCACAAGACCTTTTATTTTTTTCCTGTAGTTGATTCCAATATGATATTTTTATTATTTTATTTTGACCTATAAGGAACTTACACATAAAAATTGAGAAAATATTGTGACAATTTGTTATGTCAATATTTTATTATTTTAAAATTAAAAGAATACCATGGTAAATAAAAGGCAAAGTCAAAGTTTCAAACCAAACCTGGGAATTTAAAAAGACAAAAAATAATAAGAAGCTGGAGCAAAAGCGTCAAAATTGGGCATTTAAAAAGACCAAAGAAAAAAAAAAACAGAACAAAACAAAAGTGTCAAACGGTGAGTTTTGCATTTTTGCCTTAATGATTGAACAAACCAAAATGTTACTGGTGAAAACCTATTTGCTCTTTTTATATATACTAGTAAGGGTTGCACGTGCTGCTCTTTGAGTGAGAAAATTTAAGATAGATTTGTTTTTTGAAGTAGTATCAAACCATGTATTTAAATTTAGAATAGTTATTTAACATATGGCTATCTATTTAGTATGATAATTTCTTAGGAGAAGGTATTTGGTATCAAATGATACCACGTTAACAGTATCAAAATCTTATAAATGTGAGACATGTCAACAAAAAATAACTAACTCACTACCTCCTTTATCATTTTATTTTATGAGCCTAATTTCGATACTTAACTTACTTAATTTTTAATGAACACGTTTTTAAGAAAGAAAACAAATAACAAAAGACATATGTTATTGAAGTTTCTATTAGATAAAATTATAAATCCAAAAGATTTAAATCACTAATAAATTAGTGTTTTCTAGGTAACAAATAGATTTAGTGAGACATTTTAGATATTGCACAATGTAATTAATATTCTAGGAATTATAAGATTTTGTTAGGATTTAACTAAGAGAGTAACAGCATGGACTATATGTTAGGATGTGTGCCCTTAAATTCTATTGTATGATACTATGTGTGACATTATGTATGACTTAATGTTGTACTTAATGAAATTGTTTATTTTTATCTAAAATAATGGTAACATGAATATTTGGACATTATCATATAGTCCATGAGATGCATAGTATGTGATTTATGTAATTTAGTCACAGAAGATATAAATCACAAGTTCTTTGTAAACTCAGAATTTATAGTTCGTAGTCGGTGATGAAATTGGGCATTTCATCTGCGAAGATTATAACGTATCACCTAAAATAATTTGTCTTGATCATGGAAGTGGAGACTTCTAGTTGATATGTTGATATGTTTTAAGAGTTAAGACATATTAAACTGGACCACTGTGAGATTTATTATTCTCCTAACGACTGTCAAATGAATAATAAATCTCACGACTTTTATTTACATAAACTATTAATCCTGAGAGAATAATGGACCTGATCATGATGTGTAGGTTGCTTTGATATATCAGGAGTAAAATCTAAAGTAACGGTTAAAATCTCAGTATGTTGAGTAGCCACATTTAGTGTTGATGGAACATATATTCTCAAGATGGAATTCATAATCTCTTAACGGAAATATAAACTATTCCATTGAGATAAGTTTAATAGGTTTGGTTATTCAGAGAGTTAGGCCTAACCACTTTGGTAAGAAATTACTAAAGTATATATATTTATGAAATTGGATTTCATAAATATATAATGAATAATTTTAAAGGATTAAAACGGGTACTCAAGGATTAAGATGTAATAATTTTCAAAGTGGCAGTCTATATTCATGACTTTGTATTACTACGAATATTTTTTGAAGGGGTTGCGTGTATAATAAAGTCTTGGGATATAATTTATTAATAAGGCTTAAAGTGCAATTATATTTATATTGTGGTATTAAATATAATTAATGATAACTTTAGACTTGTCAAGAGTCGAAGAAAAGTCCAAGGCCTATTAGAGCTAGTGTCTTATTGATCCCTTTTGGTCCCACTCCAAGCCATGCACTAAAGCCCATTTGAAAAGGCCCTATAGGGCGGCCCAATTAGATACAAGTGCTTCTAATCTTTGTTTTGAATTTCTCCACACCAAGGTACGCTAGCTTGTTCTTAAATTCTGAAATTTACATAGTGCATATTGTCAATCATAAATGAAATAGATCATTGTTTATTGCTTCTGCTGTGTGTTTTGTATGAGATACAAAACCATATTTTCCCAACACCATATACTTGTCTACAAAATATAAAGGTGGAAATTATTAAACTTTAAAGTTGGGGGATGAAACTACCCCAAACATAAAGGGGAAAATTACTTTTTTCCATAATTTTTGTTGTTGGTAAAACTGTGTTTTTTACTTTAAAAGAAGTGTTTTAAAAAAAATTCAACCCAAGAAAACTGTCCGTAAAACTATGAATCTTGGCTTAAGAAATTGGCTAAACAAAAAAAAAAAAAAAAAAGTCAGGAACACAATAAATGTCATGATATTTTCTCAATACCTTTATTTTAGCTATGATAGGCCATGGTATGATATTTTATAATTTTCTTTTAGAGTAATGTTACATTCACAACATTTTCACAACAAATCTTAGGCGGTAAATTTTATTGGTTTTTAATTGGGACAACCACTTTAAATTATGCATTAAAAAAAAAAAAAAAAAAAACCAACAGAAGAAATTTGTGCGTGAACTGCGAATTTTTGCTCACCAAATCTGACTAAACCAAAAAAGAAGTCTAAGAACATAACAAAATGTCACAATATTTTCACAATATACCTTTATTTTCAGTCGGGGTAAGTTTCGGTCTAATATATTATTGCTTATTTTATAAAAATGTTATCTCCATAATATTTTTATAACAAATTCTAGATGGCAAGTTATTACTGATTTTAAAATGGACCCACGACTGATATAACTTTTTTATCCATCGATAGTAGCTTACTATGATTTGTTGTGAAATTAATGTGAAAATGTTGTGGACTTAGCATTTTTTATTTAATCTATAAGAAACTAAGATCTCAACAATTGTGAAGATATTGTGACAACAACAAGTGTTACAACATATTCACAAAACAGTTATTTTCAATTGTGGCTGGTCAAAGTCTCATATTTTATTATTTTATTTTGATCCATAAAAAATTGACACCTCAATAATTGTCAAAATATTGTAAAATTTGTTATGTCAGTATAACAATATATAAGCTAGCTCATATAAATATTTAAGAAAAAAGAAAACACAAACCGATGATTGAAGAGAGAGGGAAAAAAAAAAAAAAACTGTAGGCATTGTAGCTACAATGCCAATTAAACAAACCAAAAGGACTTTATAGCTACTGTGCATTTGCGCATTCACAATATTGTGAAATTTATTGTGTTAGCATAACAATATATATGCTAGCACATATAAATATTTAAAAGGAAAAAACAAAACAAAACAAAACAAAACAAAAAGCACAAACCGATGACTGAAGAGAAGGGGGAAAAAAAACTGTAGGCACTGTAGCTACAGTGCCAATTAAACAAACCAAAAGGGCATTCACGCTTTTTATATAGAGAAATTGTCTTTTGGTTTGGTTTAGTGGAGTAAGTTGAGCTGGCTTTTTTGGGACGTGTCACTCGTTTATTAGATATGAAACACCAATTGGCTTTCTCCAAACTGCCAGGTGGCCCTCTTTCCTTATCCACATGGTTTTCTCTCCTCCATATCCTCTAGGAGAAAATTGGCATATAACACCCATTTTCAAGCATATTCGTTAGTTAGCATCGTTTTCAAACTAATTAGCAAATTAACATCTCGAGTTTTTTAGACTCGATTTCATTGTAGCAACTCAAGTCTCACAAACTTGAGTTCCATGTGAACTTGACTCTTTAACACTCGATTTCTCTATAACAAAAATAGAAACACGAAGATCAAAATAGAAACCACAACACCTAGAGAGATCAAAAACAAAATCACGAAGCAACAAACCCAGTAAGATCAAAACAGTAACATGAAGCAGCAAACCCAGGCTCCAAGCAATGAACCCAGGCAGTGACCAAGATCGGGATGAGGTGGTGGTGCATTGGTTGGGTTTGGTTTTCCAGGTTCTGATTGGCGTGTTTGTTGGGTTCGGTTTTGCAAGTTCCAATTGGTGCATTTGTTGGGTTTAGGTTTGGTCTTGCTAGTGAAGACCTATGAAGGATTTGAAAGTGAGATCTAGAAGTATGCTATACAATCCTATGAGATATTAAAGGTGAGAGTGAGACTCGAAGCTCACGCGTGAGGAGCTGAAATTGTTTGTGAATTTTGTTCTTTTAGTTTTGTTTTGAGGAACTTGAGTTTTTACTACTCAATTTCCACTTGCCAACACATGGAAATCGAGTTTCCAAGACTCGAATTGCTACAATAAACTTGAGTTTAAGAGCCTCGAGATGTTAGTTTGCTAATAAGTTTAGAAACGTGCTAACTAACAAATATGTTTGAAAATTGGTGTTATATGCCAATTTTCTCCAGAAGACATCAGGTGTTTTTGGGAGAGAAAAAGTACTTTTTTTAGCTAAAATTTTTTGGTTAAAAATAATTATTTTATATACTATTATTTAAGGGATTTGGATTCCATATTTTTTTTTGGTTCATAAATGTCTCTATACCCTTATGTTTAAGTAGAGACAAAACTAAATAACAATCTAGTAAAAATACAACTCTAACTTCCATTAAAACATGAACTAAAAAATAGGGTCACTCTCCTCTTGATTTTCAAATTAATTTATCCACTTATAAATTAGATTTTCAAAATAAAAATTATATATAAAAATAAAAACAAGTTTTTTTTTTTTTTTTTGCTACAAAATAGGACCACTAAGACTCATGTCACTCACTGTGGCTTTTGAGTGGAGTTATGGTGTGCTTTTGTGTTAAAACTCCTTTCCCCCTCTCTTGTGTGTGTGTGTTTGTTTCTTAAAAAAAAAAAAAAGACTTGTGACACTCCTGGTTGTATTAATAGTTCTAAATACGTAATATTAATGAGAAAACGTCTCAACCTCAAATTAGAATGAATGAAAAATTAGGTAAAAAATTAATGATATTCCCCATTAGGTATGTAAAAATTAATAAGAATTTTTTTAATAAAATATTCCATTTGTAAAAAATGAATGATTACATTTATTCAAATCTCACGAAAAGCGTCATTTCTTAGAGAGTCATTTTGTAATATGTAAAAAAGTTGGCGTAATTTAACCTAAATTTGAGTTGTCTATTTGTTATTTTGTGATGAATGCTTGCCTTTTCTTTTCTTTGGCTGTTTTGGAATTATGAGGAACTAGAGAACTTATGGTTTGAGCATTGAAACATTTAAGTCCGAATTTTCACCATCAATTAGATAAATATATGTAATTTTTATTTTACAGGTTAGTTACTAGTTTGAAAAATACTCGAATCAATAAAACAAAACCAAAAAAATAATCACAAAGTACGTTACATTAGCATTCATAACCAAACAGAGAAAAACACTCATATACTTCCACGTATTACATTATCATGATTAAACAACCATAATACTACTACCTTCCGGGTTTTAATACAAAAACATCCAGAACACTACATCCTTCCATAATACTTTTTTTATTTATTTAGTAATAAAACTTCAATAAATAAAATAAGAATGAAAAAAAAAAAACAAACAAAAAAAGAAAAAAAGAAAAAAAGATTACATAAACCTTATCTAGTGACCATCTGTGTTGAAAAAACTTTCCAACCAAAGCTTTCTAGCAACCCCACTACAAGAACAGATACAACTTCAGCGGGAACTACTAGAATTTTTTTTTTATCCGTCTGCATCACAAAATCAAAATAATGGAGTATATGAGGTAATACTACATACTCATGTGCCTGAAACAACATTTGCATAAATTCAGAACACTAAATTCCGAAATGACAATACACTGAGTACCCAACAACTTATCTCCCGTCATATACTTTTAAAAACACATTTTTTTTTTTTTTTTAATCATTGTGTTAGCAGCCCACATGAATGACCATCATCAACAACTTAAGCCCATACTAAGAAAAAAAATTTCTATCGCGAAATCCATATGGAATTTGAAAAAACAACACATCATTAATCTCGACCTCAAATTTCTTGAACAAACCTAGAATAAGAAAACAGCACCAACCCAACACCCCAAACTCCTCCCCCCAAAATATATAGAATGTATTATGATGTAACACCCAAAAAATAAATGGATAAATAATCTGCAAGTGAGATATAACAGAACACAAACTGATAAACTAGAGTACAATGCATATCTGGAAACATAAACTGCAGTTATTGTATCTTGATGCAAACCTTGGACATATAATGCTAGATAGGAACATATGTTTTCTGCATATTATCTAATAATGCCATATAGAAGCATATACTTGGAAATATAATAGTATTTTAAACTCAAATTGAGAATGTAGAACTACAGTGTGAGCATCAGGTCTTTCACCCAAAACAATCAGCATGGTCATTCAGCACTAGGACTGATATAAACAAATAGATAAAATAGGATTGGAGAACAAAAAATTGTCAAACTTGTCTTATAGACTTTCACATTGGGGAGTCAACAAGTTCCTATAATCTGACAGTTCGAACAAAAGTCCTAGTATCAAGGTACCTACGACTAAAACCACACAAATAGCCTCTTGCACATAGTTTTCATAACCAAACTGGACCAGCTGGTTTTTTGGCAAGAAGTTCAAGGAAGTTGTGTTTTTGGAAAAATTTAAATTAGAGGCACTTGCAGGGACTCAAACCCAAGCCCCCCATGCAAGACCTTGTGTTTGACATGCTAACCATTAAAGCAAGTCAGCTTTTTTGGTCTTTATATTACAAACTATTATATTTATTATATATAATTGAACTAATATATTTTATTTTGTCAATATTTGACCTTGGTTGAACCCCGATTCAACTTAAAAAGCTTGAACCTCTCACCTTTATGGTTTCTTTGAACGGTCTGACTTTCAAAACAAAGCTCTTGCATAATGAGAATTCATTAGCTCCTTAACTTAAAGCCTTATGGCATAGAAAGATTGAACAAATTTACCATATATCCCCTCTCTAGAATCCAAATTGAACAAATTATATTCCTCACTCCAACTACTTACATTAACTTTAAAGAAAAACAAAGGCTAAAGAAAAACATTCAATTTGTATTTTCAAACTATATAAGATACTAATTTTTCCCAAAAAATAACATTCTAAACTCGCTAGTAGTTTCAACAGTGCAATTCATTAAGCAATATTTCAAAAGATAAAAAGTACAAAATAATTAAAAATATATTTCCAGCCCACTTCCAAGTTCCAAATACAAAACTCATCATCCAAAACCACTTCAAACAATTAAAACCCTAACTACTAAAAGTGCCAAAACGAATGAAATAGAAGAGATCGAGATGATCATTACCTCCGATCTTGCTTGTCTTGGTCAGGATCAATCATCATCAAAGAGAAAACCTGGTAAAAGGAATAATTTTAATTTACTGACGAAATCAGAATCCATTGTGATATCAAGTTTAGGGAGGGAATCTAAACTTCTACTCAACAACATAGTCTTTGTTTTCTAATCCAAAGCTCAACAAAGCAATTTGTACAATTGAAGCATATCATGTAGATTTCAAAGTCTGGATACTTCTACAATGAGAAACCATCCATTAAAAATTCAGTTCACTAAACATAGGATATTCAAATCTTGCATGAAGAAAAGAGTAGTGGGATAGAACATGGGGAAAACTAGGAAACAATAACCAAAAAAAAAAAAAAAAATTATATAAGGTGCCACTTGTTCATTTTATAGAATAAGACCGCTTATTTATAAAGTCTAGTAGTCAGTTTTTTTTTTTTTTTTTTTTTTTTTTTTTTTTTGTCTTTTAAAATAAATAAATTGTGAATGTTCGCTTAAGAAAGGCCTGGCTACCTCAGATTAGTCATAAACGAGGCTTGGCTACCGCAAATCAGTCATAGATATTGAGTTTTTTCATAGTTTTTGTTTTGCTTCTTGTTATTCTTCTAACCTCAATGGGAGGATCTGCATTTTTCTTCGTTGAATCCAAAACTTTTGAGCTTTCAGTTTCTCTCCACAACCCAGCCCACCTTCACTCCTCTCCCACCCATCACCGGCTCTACCTTCTTTGGCAGTCCCTTGGGACTTTGACTCTTAGCATCAATGTTCCTGACGTGAATGTCGAGCGCAAGGGTGGTACAAATCAATGCAGAGAAATTAAATTTAAAAACTTTAATTTATTTGTCCTAGATGGAGGAATTCAAATTTAATTTGGGGAGATTGCCAGGAGAGTTGGAATAGAGCTATTGTTTGACTTGAGTTAATATTTATAGAAAGAGGCTTACTTATAGTAGTATTCGAGTAATATTTGAGTAAAAACAGAGACAATTTTCATATGCACATACACAAAATATATTTACATTTTATCCACATATGCATATATATATATATATATATATATATATATATATATATATATTATAAAATCACCCTCATGAAAAAGAGCACAAATTCTAGAAAGAACAAAAGTTTCATTTCCGATGTATGTTAATTTTGTATTTCTTCAACTCAACATACTCAAAAACTTAGTAAGCCTAGGAAGTCCTTAATAAATCACCTCATTTGGTATGTGATGATTTGTGTGTGTATTTATATTTATCATAGTAAAAAGCAACTTAAACACACAATTGCAATAAAATAAGGAAGGTTTGAGAAAAATCTGTCTCCAAGATGGTATGAGCAGCATGAAATGGAATCCTACCAATGAGATCAGTCCCGGGGAACATCATCCGTGTCCGCTCATTAGAGTCATGGTTGCCACAGGTGGTGCATACCTCCTTCACCAAGGGCCTGGATTCGGGACCCCCAATATCTCTCATTATTGACTCAAGAGGAGATGCAACACTAGTTTTTGTCGTCTGAGCCCTCTTCCTCAATGCAGTAAGCACCTCCCTATTCCCATTCCTCACTCTATCATTTTCAAGCAGCAACATTTTCATCAAAGGAATCAGTAACCTTTCATGTCCTCACAAAGAAAGCAAGATTTATCCATCACACATAAACATGCACACAAAAGAAGAAAGAACAGAATTAAAAGCTATATTACCTCCTTTAAAGTAAATAGAAGAAATAATTTTTCTTTATAGGTGTTGGAGATATTGAGTTTATGTTAATGTAAAATGACCAAAAGGACCAATATATTGTAAGTCCATGTAGGGCTAACCCTACCTCCTATTTATACCCTAATAGGGTTCATGTAATCAACACTTGAGAATATAGTGAAGATGTAGCCGCCAGGGCTTTATCCCGTGGATGTAGGCCGTTAGTGAAACCATGTAATCCCTTGTGTTTTTCACCCTGTTCAGCTATCACTTCTCTATATTATTTTATTCTCATCTTTGACAATAGTAATAATAATTAATTAAAAAGAGGCTACTTCATGTAAAATGAACACGAAGAGCCTAAAGAATTACAAGAAATGAAAAAATTATCTACAAAAAGGCAGCGTATCTAAAAACGCAACAATAGAATCCCTATTTGTAAAACCCCATGCCTTGAGACCAACCAAATAAGGAACTAAAAAAAAATTCACAAGCAATTGATTTCCTATGTGCTTCTCATCTTCAAATGTATGCCTATTGCGTTCTCTCCATATGGTCCACATCAAACTCAAAGGAACCATTTTCCATATGTCTGACGAATGTTTACCACCCATTTTCTCCAACCAAGCAATAAATCAACCACCTTCTCTACTAAACCTATTCATCCCAAAAGGTCTGAAAACAAAACTCACAAGTCATAGCCCACCTTGCAACCAATTTTTCTCTCCAAATCTCACCTATTTTGAAGAGAAAATTTTTGTTTACTTCCAAGGAAGAATTTTGAATTATTTTCTTCTCTAATTCCTTTCCTTTCCCTTCCCCTTTCTTTAGGTAAACATAATTTTAATCAAAGAGGGAAAAAACAACCAAACAACAACAAGAAGAAATTATAATTTTTTCCTCAAGTAAATGAAAAATAGTGTTATTAACTCAACCAAGCCAAACAACTTGTATTGGACTTAGTTGAGCTTTGCAATTTTGTTTCTCAGTTAACGGCAAAATTTTATAATTTTGTGTTCTTAAGCATTAATGTTTAAATTTTGAGTTCTAAATTTACAGATTTGTTTCAAAATAGTGAATAGAAATTGTCCTCAAGCTTCAAATGTCAATTGTCTTTCTATTTTCCCACACTTTCTTAGCAACATAACAGAATGTTAAAAAAAAAAAAAAGTAGTGAGTTTGAGGAAATTACCTGATGGCGAGCTAAAAGAAGATGCTCAGCTTCAGTTTCAAGCTCAATTAAGCCCTCTTGGAATTGCTTCATAGTCTCATCCATTTTTAAATTCTAAATAGAAAAACACACACATACAGAGAATAGACAACAAAAAATTAAAAAAGAAAAAGAAAAAAGAGAAGAAAAAAAAAAGGGACAATTTTTATTAGGGTTTTTCAGGTTTACACAAAAAAGAAAAAGAAAAAGAAAATGCAATTAGACATAATTAGAACCTTGAATGCCTGATCATCAACCATTATAATTAATACATGTTTTAGTTTGGTGTTGCTAAAACTTGGGCTTAGGACTTGTCAAAATATAGAGAGTAAAATAAATAACTTCTTGTATTATCAATGTGTGTAAATTACATCAAAGCACTCTTATAAATACAAGTGGTAGCCTAAGAAAATATCACTAACAAACTAACTAATTTGGTAATTCCTAACTATTTTTTTTAATAGGTAGCAATTCCTAACTAATTAAAAAAATCACATGTGGAAAACATGGAAAATGTGTAAACTAAAATACAATGCACAAAATACAAAGACTAATCTACAATATAATTTCTAATAGGCCCCCTCAAGAGTCAAGATGGAGTGTACACACATGAACCTTGATGAAGAAGAAGAAATTCTGCATAGCAGAAATAAAGGGCTCAATGTGAGCTCCAAGATTTCATGATCAAGTGCAACGCGAAGGTGATGGTGAAAGGCGTCACTGATCACAGACAAAAGATGCTGAAAAAGGGCAATGACGAAAAGTAGAATGATGGCTGCAAAAACACCAACGATGGCTGGAGAACAATAGACCCGACAAAGTATTGCTGGCAAAAACCAGCACATCAATGGAGAACAACAAAACCGGAAACAAAGCTGGAAGCAACACAGAACTTGCTGCAGAAACCGGAAACAATGCAGAACTTGCTACTAAAACCAGAAACAATGCAGAACTTGCTGTGTAAAGGCGAGCCGAACAGCTCCAAAAATATGATGTACACCATGGCTCTTAAATAGACGAGCACCATAGCTCCAAAACAGAGTAGAGTGCCTAGAGTACTAGACATGGATTGACAGAACCTTTCAAATGCAGTGAGGTAGTAACCCATAAGTCTAAAATCTAGCATCAAATTCTTAGTAGAGATGCCAATATCAATGGCAACAGAAACCAATGAAACCCAGCTGCAAACTAAGTAATCCACTATAGCAAAAACAAAGTGCAACATCCACAGTTGCAGAAAGAGAAGCAAGCGTCCCACCAACCAAGCAATCACCAGCCCCTGTGAGCCTCACAACAGATGCAGTAAGTGCAGGAAAATGCACAGCGAAAAGATGAGAATCTCTTTCCAAATCACCACACCAATGTGGAGGACAGCTTGATGTCACAATCTCATAAAACTGACCACAAGAGCCAAGCCAAAAGAATTGAAGCTCAGAACCATGTTGTGATCAAGAACTGTTATAGAAATGAGTTAAAAACCGAATGATCATGCTTCAAATCTCAAGAAAAACAAACCCACGTGCTTATCTCCACACTAGGACCTTCAAGCATCAAGAAAATGCTGGCCCAAAATCACATATGTACTAGTCATAGTTTGCTGAGTGGAGAAATAGGTGTCGAAATTATTCACCCCCATTCCAACCATATCTTGGCGAAACAGCACCAAGCATTCTCTTTGGCAATTAATCAAAAGGGTGATCTTCAAAATGGCTAAAATCCAGCTCCAGCTGAATTTCACAAGAATTAACAGAACCCACAAGGAAGGAAGTGGATATGAAAGAGAATTATAAATGAAATAAAGTAAGAATCAAAAACCAGGATTTTGGGTAAAGAATCAGATCACGTAGAACTCGAGTTCCACCATTTTTCTCTTTCACGTAGAACTCGAGTTTTGGAAACTCGAGTTCCACCATTTTTCACTTTCAGACCATCCTTCTTCTTCCTCGCGTTCATTTGAGTTCTTCTTTGTGCAATAAGACCACCCAGCGTTCAATCAAATCGTTTTCTTCGTCAGATCGTTGAAGACACGCAGCTTTCAATCAGATCATTCCACTTCGTCAGATCATTTGTCTTCTTTGTTCGTCTCTGTACACCCAGCGTTCGTTCCACTTCGTCAGATCGTTCATCTTCTCTGTTTGTCTTTGTACACCAAGCGATCGTTCCTGTTCTTCGTCAGATCATTGAAGACCACCCAGCATTCAATCTCTGTTGTGCTCGTCTCTCTTCTTCGTCAGATCGTTCCTTCATCGTTCTTCTTGTTCTTCAGGTGTGAGCCAAAATCGAGTCTTAGAGAGGGGTCTTTTTTTAGATCTCAAGTCTTACTCATCCGGCACAAACTCGCAAAGCGAGTCTTCGAGACTCGAGTTTTAATATAGATCTTGAGTTTCTAAAACTCGAGATGCTAGTTTGCTTATTCAATTCAAATGCACGTTAACTTACTACATTGTAGACCCTTACGCAGCTAGTCTGCAAATATCCCCCTTGTGTTTGGTTGTCGCCAAGAAAGTGCAAGAAAAGATGGCAATTTATTTTATTCATTTTAAATTGATTATTTTAAATTTTTTTTTTTTTAATTCTCAAATGGATCTTTTCATTAGTAAGATCAAAATGAAAATTTTGAAAAATAAGTACCATTTTAAATGCATTAAAAACATAAAGACCAGATATAAACTACCACCACCCCCCAAAAAAAAAATATAGTTACTTAAAAGGTATTTTTGCCCAATATTATAGTATACATACTTCAATCAACCTTCATATTTAAGAGCTTGTTTATAAATACATTATTATGTTTAAGCTTCTCTTATTTCAAAATCAAACCTTAAAGTTAGGCTTAAGAGCTTGTTTATAAATTATGTTTAAGCTTCTCTTATTTCAAAATCAAACCTTAAAGTTAGGCTTGAACTCATTTACAAATCCATTTTTTCATGAAAATGTTTTGCACAATTCTTAATGAAAATGCTTTATATTTAAATAAAAAAAGCTTAAAAAGGATGAAACTTGCATGGATAAATGTATAATATCTCTAATTTGTTCTCTTGCTGAGGATAATTTATGAACAATTATATTCCCTAAATTTTCAACCACTGGGAACAATAATATATATGTACTAGTTGCTAACCTATGCAATGCATAGTATATTTAAATAAATATTAAAACTATCTTTTTTTTTTTTTTTTTTGAGAGAGAGTTTCAACCTATGACGTCCACTCCTGATAATAGCTCTTTATCATCAAACCAAGACACCAATCAGTTTTTGGTGTAGATGGAAATCGAACCCTAGATCTCTTATATAACCATCAAAGACTTTACCAGTTAAACTAGCTGAAACCTACAAAACTATCTAGTTTACTTGAAGGTACTATGACTTGAAAATGATAACAAAAAACTTAGGCTAAATGAATGCAATTCATATATAGTTAAATCCATTACCATAAAAGTGCTCTTACATTTGCCTTGATAAGTACTGATAATTATAGAGGACAAAAGAATTACTACACAATATAAACATATAACTGCTCTTTATATAGTGACTTCTTAAAATTAAACCTAAGCAATTGTGATTCCAAAAGTTCTTACATGTAGGCACTTTGAACAATCCTTTTTATATGAGATTAGTGAAAAAGGATCAAATCATCATCATTATGTGCAAGGATACAATAGTAAACTGGTAATGATATGGAAGATAGACTAAAAACTTCTTCAAATTAGTTAATGAATACAGGCCCATCATTATGTCCTCATATTGCAATAAACAAACTAGATTATGATAATTGGTGAATGAAAAATGAATGTGGTGGAACCTCGGAAACTAATTTATAGGTTGAAAGTTTCAACTCTCATCTTCAAATAAGAGGCCGTATTTAATTTGAAAATTGCATAAGAAATTTAGAGCAAACCTTATTTTGGGTTCTTAAATTAGTTGGACCTGATTCTCAAAATTTCTATTTCTTATCCAACACTGCTAGTTTGATTCCAGAGAAGAAAACCTATACCCCATTTAAGATAGAAAATTGTAAGTTAAAAAAGGTAAAGGAAAAAACAAAGTGAACATGAGATAAATGGAAGAGGAACATGCTACCATGTCTACACTATTCACATAAATCACCAACCCAAGTTGAGGTTTAATCCTATTTATAGGGAAGATGATATAATAACCACTACTTCTAGGATGCACGGATACTTAGTTTGGGGTGTCGTACCCGTGTCCTATCTGTCATATCATGTTATAATTTTTCAAAAATTGCTCGTGTCGTCATATCGTACCCCTACCCATGTTTGTGTCCGTGTCTGTGAATCCTACCTTGTTTGGGCTAAAAAAAAAAAGGAAAAACCATTTCTTAAAGCTTTTTAAGTTCCAAAAGTGGTGTTTCCCCAATAGCCCAACGCTATCATTACATCCCACAACCTGTTAATCATCTACTATTACAACAGTCCTTCCTAGGAAAACTTTCTCCTCACCTACTAAATGGGCTTTCAAAAGAGAAAAACCTCATATTCAAGTAATCGCCTTTATGCTTAGCAAACCCAAATATTAAATCATGTTAATCTGATAGAAGAGCCACATCTGTGTTCAGCAAACGCAAAAAACTAAAAAAAAAAAAAAAAGATTTTTATTTGTAATTATTCCGTAGCTTTCCTCTTCAAATATCAAGGAACCGAAAATTTTCCTTTTTCCTTCTTATATTTTGAATGACAACAAAATGCAAGTCTAGAAGTTTATGCTTTCTAACTTTCAATTCAAATCAACAAAGCAATTTGGCTTGGTTTGGTAGACAAAGTTGTAGATCCGGAGGAAACTGTGAGGTGGGCTTCTTTTTAAGGCAGGCTAACAACACCGTTCATACAGAATAGAGAGAGGGGTTAACGGTGGTCTGGGGATGGTGTTGGTATTTTTTTTTTTTTGTTAGGTATCTAAAATAAGAAAAAAAAAAAACTTAATTAAATGTATGTATGTGTCAAGTTTTTATTTGTGAATATAGAGTGAGGTAGAAAAAGTGAGATAGAAGATTTGGACTCGATAATAAAGTGCATATCATGCAACAAACATCATAAATTTAATACCTAATATATATCTATATATATATTAAAAAATGTGACTCTACTATAACTTAAAAAATAGAAACTGATTAACAGTTAATATAATATTTAAGAAAAAAAATTTAGCTTCATACATGTTTGGAGTCTTAAGCGTCAACCTCCACTAAACTTCAACTCCCACTAGAAATATGATATCTTGCTCATGTGCATTATAACGGATTGGAGCCAAACTTTGTCCAATATTTAATTATTTAATATAATCAACTACCAATGGCAACGAAGTACATCTGTTCCATGTTATATGATGCTCTGTTTTTATACTAAGACCTTGGAAGCAATTAATATAAACTTTGAATGACTGATTAGAAAATGAATGAAAACATATGATTAGTGACAAAATTAATTATTGGGAAGGTGCTTGTCGAAGTCGTCTTCAAGTTATATGTTATACTGTTTTCATATTAAGGACCTTGGAAGCAATTGATATAAATTTTTTTGATAGCCAAAAAAATTAAAGGAACATATACAGGCCAATGGCAGAGCCAAGAATTTTTAACATCTATACCCTTTATTTAATTTTTTGTTTTATTTTAAAAACAAACAAAAAAATGATAGCATGCACAACTGAAATTTTTTTCTTATTAATTAAATGTCGATTGGTGCGATATTTTTTCTACAACAACTGCTATCGACAACCACATCAACCATAAATTAGTACCCCTTTTAAACCGTCGGACCGCACAATTAGTTTGGCCATTAGTAGCCACTTGATGCAATTCGATTAGTGTGGAGAGGTCTGTGGAGAGGTCAACTCAAACGGCTTTTTCATATCACTGTGCACCCTTACTTGTCTTTAAATAATGGATCTAGAATCAAATCTTGTCTACACCAAAAAAAAAAAAAAAAAAAATCATTCATTGGTGTCTTAACTTAATAGTAAAAAACCATCATCATTGAGCAAAAAATATAGTCTGAAATCTTATTATATCTATCCAAAATCACTGTCATTGAGCAAAAACTCTCCACACTATCCCACCAAAACGTTTTTACCATGGCTTTAATCTCATGACATAGACTCACAGGTAGTTTGAAGCATCCCATAGCAAATGTTGGGATATCTTGAATAACTGACTTAATAAGTACCTCTCTTCCAACTTGCGAAAGTAGTTTTCTTTCCCACTCTTGTAATTTCCACCATACCCTCTCTTTGATGTAATTAAAACTTGCTTTCTTGCCTCTTACAACTAATTATGGTAGCCCCAAATACTTCTTATAGAATTTAATCTCCTGCACCCCAAGTAGGCTCATGATAGTATTTTTGGAAGCCAACGGAGTTAATTTGTTGAAAAAAAGAGTCGTCTTTTCCTTGTTTACTTTCTGCCTAGAAGAGGATTGATACATAGCCAGCAAATTAAGGATTTTTCCACATTTTGAAGAATTTGCCTAGCAAAACAACAAACTATCATCTACAAAAAATAGATGGGTTAGTTTAGGGCCTTGGTTAGTGACGAATGATGTATTCTCTTAGTCTGACTCTCCAACTTGATCTGATTGTAATGGGAGAAAGCATCCATGAAGCTTAACAGTTGATGTCTTGCAGTCTAATCCACAAGGAGGTCAATCCGTGGAGGGGGGGGGTAGCTATCCTTTAGACAAGCTCTATTTAAGTAGGTGAAATCCACACACATTCTCCACTTTCCATTTGCTTTCTTGACCATGACCACATTGGCCAACCATTCAAGGTAGTAAACCTCCTTGATAAAGCCGTATCCAACAGCTTATGAACCTCTTCGGCTATGGCATTGTCCCTTTCTTGAGTGAAGACTCGTTTCCTCTAGAGAACAGGCGGAAAAGATGGGGAAACATTGAGCTGGAGGACCAAGGTGCTCGGGTCGATCCCAAGTATATCTTCATGGCTCCAAGCGAAAATGTCTAGGTTGCTCCTTAGGAAACGGATTAGTCCATCCTGAACTGAAGGACCGGCTTGCATGCTAATGCGAGTCACCCAATCCGGGTGTTCTTCATCTAGGGGGATGGTTTCCAATGCCTCTATCAGCTCTACATTTACCCGTCGCTCTTCAATGTTCATGGTGGTTTCCAATGTCTCCAGCATGGCTACGTAGCATTCCCAAGCTGCCACCTGATCCCTTCGAGCCTCTCCTATCCCATACTTCGTT
Organism: Castanopsis chinensis; assembly: GCA_032878915.1. Taxonomy (NCBI): domain Eukaryota; kingdom Viridiplantae; phylum Streptophyta; class Magnoliopsida; order Fagales; family Fagaceae; genus Castanopsis; species Castanopsis chinensis. The sequence continues at coordinate 45,766 of JAVQMG010000044.1, forward strand.
GGGAATTTTAGTAGTAGGTGATATGTGGATGAAGCCACTCTCCATGCATTAAGCGTTGGGCGCCCTATGATGGCATTGTAGGCTAACAAACAATCCACTACTAAGAAAGTGACATCTCTTGCGATATGCTGAGGATAGGCACCAATGGTAACTGGCAATGTAACGAATCCGACATGCATGACCTTCATTTCGCCGAAGCCCACCAGAGGGGCATCTGCTGGGATGAGTCATTCCCTATCAATCCTTATCTGTTGAAATGCTGGGTAGTAGAGGATGTCAATGGAGCTTTCGTTATCCACTAGGACCCATCGAGTGTTAAAGTCTGCAATGGTCAAATTGATCACCAAGGCATCGTCATGTGGGTGATGGCCTCATCGGGCAACCTCTTCAGTGAAGCTAATCACTGGATCATCCATTCGAGAAAGCTTGGCCAAGCGACAGGTGAGTTAAACATTTTGCACCATCCGTAGGTATGTCTTCCTTGCTTTCCTTGAGGATTCGATTGTTGCACCTCCCCCAACAATCACTCTTATTTCTCCAAGTGGTGCCTTGGGTCACTCCTTAATCCTTCGGTTTGGCTCTTGGTCCCTGGCGGGTTTTCTCCTGCCCTTTCTCATCCTATAAACTGTTGTAACTTTCCTTGTCTAATGAAGGCTTCTATCTGTTGCTTTAGGTCATTGCAATCAGAGGTGTCGTGCCCATGGTTGCGGTGGAAGTGATAGTACTTATTCCTTGGTCTTTTGTTTGGGTCCCCCTTCAGCTTACCAAGCCATGCCAAAGCAAGGTCATCCTTAATTTGCATCAGGACCTGATCGAGTGGGGCGTTGAGTGGAGTGAAGTTGGTCATCCGCCCTGGTGGGGGTCTTGACCTTCGTTCGTCCCTTCTATCACCTACTCTGGCTACCTTCCTTCCCCTCTTCTGACGGGGATTGTCATGCTTTTCTCGCTTCTTCGATCCGCCTCCTCTGGCAATCATGGCATCCTCAGTATTCATATACTTTGTGGCTCGGTACAACATGTCAGCCATGGTCTTTGGGTCATTCTTGTAGACCAAGAATAGGAACTTCTCGAATTGGAGTCCATTAGTGAAGGCAGTGACCAGGACTTTATCATTGACTTCGTCAATCAGCAGTGCTTCTTTGTTGAATCGAGTGACATACAACCTCAGTCTCTCGTCGTCCTGCTGCTTGATGTTTAGGAGGCTTGCCGAGGATCTCTTGTGTCGTTGACCTCCAATGAAATGTTTGACGAAGAGCCCACTTAAGTCCTTAAAGGTCGAGACGATATTGGGAGTTATCTTGCTGAACCATACTCAGGCTGGTCCTTTGACAGTAGTAGGGAAAGCTTTGCACATGATTTGGTTTGAGACCCCTTGCAGATGCATAAGGGTTTTGAATGATTCCAGATGGTCAAGGGGGTCCCTCGATCCATCGTAGGCTTCCACTTAAGGCATTCTGAATTTGGTTGGAAGGGGAAAAGATGTGACTAGTGCAGTGAAAGGAGAGTTGGTATAATGGACTAATTCATCCAACCTAGTGGACACTCGACCATTCATGGCATTCATCATCATATCCATCTTTTCTATCATCATCTGCATTTCTTGCGCCATGCGTAATGCCGCGACCTCCAGCTCGGAGGGATGACTGGTATCCTGCTAGTCACGCCTATTGATAGCATTGCTTTCCTCTTGGTCGTCCCTCTCTTGATGGTCATTCGTCAGGGGATAATCGTTGTTGCGTTTGTCCCTATTTTGCTCTTTGTTCTAATCGTTCGGCTCCTGATCGTTTTGCTGCTCCAACTGTCGTTCCAACTCATGGTTTCGTTGAGTGAGTCGTTCTACTGCTACAGCTAGGGTCTGCACTTGCCTCGCCAACACATTGAACGGGTTCCCACTCTCTTGGTTGGTAGTGGCCATTGATCATGTCTAAACCATACAACTTCTTGTCTTTGAAACGGTGATACGGCTTACGATATGTTTTCCATAGACGACACCAACTGATGATGCACAAAAATCGTCAGTGAGCTCATCGTCCACAAAATGGAGGCACCTGAAGAACAAAAAAGAAGAACCAATCAAAGGGCACCGGTGAGGTACCGGCCAAAGGCCTTTTGAAGGTTAAGTCAGTGATAGAAAAATCTCCAAGAAGTCAAGAGTGCAAGAGCTAGAGAGAATTCATGTACCTCAAGAAGGGTAAGGTTTGTGGTTTATATAGTGGCAGAGAGCTGACTCGAATCCCTTAATTCAAGAAGATTTCCTTGTAGAGAGAAGGGTCCCAAGATACTTAAGATCACATTTCCATATATAAGAAATCTGATTGTGTGATAAGATCTTTGGCCGTGGTGTGCAAGTAATTTTTATGTAGGGATGCATAGACGGGCCTTACATGTCTTGTAGAAAACCCTAGATGATTGGTCGTCCTGTCACCGGGGATCGTCGGGCCTGGCGATCCTTCAAAGAGTTGTCCCTAGTTGGGATTGATCGTCCTCTATAGGTTTGATCGTCCTCCATAGAACAGATCAAAGGGCACCGGTAGGGTACCGGCCAAAGGCCTTTTGAAGGTTAAGTCAGTGATAGAAAAATCTCCAAAAAGTCAAGAGTGCAAGAGCTAGAGAGAATTCACGTACCTCAAGAAGGGTAAGGTTTGTGGTTTATATAGTGGCAGAGAGCTGACTCGAATTCCTTAATTCAAGGAGATTTCCTTGTAGAGAGAAGGGTCCCAAGATACTCAAGATCACCTTTCCATATATAAGAAATTTGATTGTGTGATAAGATCTTTGGCTGTGGTGTGCAAGTAATTTTTATGTAGGGATGTGTAGACGAGCCTTACATGTCTTGTAGAAAACCCTAGATGATTGGTCGTCCTGTCACCGGGGATCGCCGGGCTTGGCGATCCTTCAAAGAGTTGTCCCTAGTTGGGACTGATCGTCCTCCATAGGTTTGATCATCCCTATGGGACTAGTCGTCCCTTTGGGAGTGATCGTCCCTTAGGGACTAATCCATCCTTTTGACCCTTAGTCGTCCCTTTCCAAGGTAAGTCCGAAATTTTCCTCATCAAAATGTTTGAAACTTGAAAGGGTGGAGAGCTATATATTCTCATAACGATTTAAGTTGGGATAGATTTTTAACTTCTTTCAGTTTTTTTAGTAAGTAGATTTGAAATTCTTGTTAAAGATCTAAACATGGTTTATATATATATATATATATATATATATATATATAAGAATTTGAATTTCAAAACATATACATGTGTTGCATATTTTTAACTTAAGTTTTTTTAGTAGTAGTTATCTGAAACTCTTGTTAGAGATTTTTTTTAGAAGATTTGTTAAAGGCCTGCGTGGTTTATATATATATATATATACACACACACACACACATGAACGTGGGTTGGGTTTGGACTTTAGACGTGGTATTTTTTTTTTTTAATAAAATTTTGGACATGGTATTTAAAACTTTATGAATTTGTTTTTAACTTCATTTTTTTAGCCGTAGTTATCTGAAAGCTTTTTAAAATATTTGAAAGGAGGCTTTTGTTTTGGATAAATTTGAAAGTGGGTTTTTTTTTTTAGGGAAAAGTTTTTTTTTTTTTTTTTTTTTTTTTTTTTATAGAAGTTGAATGTGGGTTTGAAATTTGAATGTGGTATTTGAAATTTTTTGGATTTCTTTTGGATATGATTGATTTCTACTTTTTAGTATATTTTTTTGTCAAAAAAAAAAAAAAGATTTAAGGGGAAAAAAAAAAACCAAACGTGAGATGAGATTGAGGGAAACAGAGTATTGAAAAAAAAAAAAAGTTAAGTTTTTTTTTTTTTATGCAAAGAAAAAAAAAGTTAAGTAATAAAGGAAGGAAGGAAAAAAAAAAAAAAAAAAACTGAAGAAAGAAAAATGAAACGTAGAGTAATGCTTGGAGTTAAACGTGGGAGTTAAATATTGCTTATTTTGTAGTCAAGGTTATAGGTGAGAGTTAAAGATGTATTTTTATTATGTTATCCTCAAGCTTTATATCTACTTAAATTTAGGTTGCAAGGGTATTTTTTGGGGAAAAAAAAAAATCCAATTCAAACAGGAGAAGCTTCTTAAATAATAGTATAAATAAAATAAATAATAAAGAGGTCATAAAATTTAATTACATATGTAGATATTAGAATTTTATTTATAGACGTCAAATTGATCATGATCATGTTTTTTTTTTTTTATTAAATTAAGTTATAATTGATGATGTGGACAGTCAGCAAATGAATTTGAGCCACGTGGCAACATCAAATGAAGAAGGCCATGTGGCAACTTCAGAAGAAAAGACCAATAAGGAATGTTCTCATTAAATGCAAGACCAAAATTAAAGTCAAAATTTGTATTTAAATTCAAAATTTGTAATTAACTCTCAATAAATGCTGAGAAAAATAATTCCAAATTAAAGACTATTGAGTTGCCTATAAATAGAGACTTCTCATATACAAAAAGAAGAAGAAGAAACTTAGAGAGAAAAAACCCTATTGACACTGCCAAAATAGAGAGTCATCTCTAAGTCCAAAGAGCACCCTTGCTCCGTCAAAATCAAGGCTCTTTCTACTTCTTCAAATCAAAGTAGAGATTTTCCTTCAATTAAGTTCGAGATCAAGCCAACGACCGTCAAATTCAAATCAAAACTCAAGTACATCCAATCACACATTCAACTTGGAGACATCAAAGTACGATTCAAGATCAGGCTTCATAGCCCTTCGGATCGTAAAGTTACTTGGAGATCGAATCAGAGGAGTTTTATTGTATTCTTTCATTGTAAAGAGTAATACAAAGGATTGTACTCACATATATACAAATCAATACAATTTGATAATTTGTTACACTACTTCGTGATCGTGTGATTTATTTTTTACGAAAATTGTGTGTACAAATTTCTAGCACGCCTGGTGGGACCTCTCTGCCTCTCATCTCTTTCTCCATCCTAGAAATCTTCAAGTCTCCGATCTACCAAGGTCAATGGCCTCGAAGAAGTCTCAGATGCCCAAGAATGCTACCAAGAGCGTGGGAGGGTCAATAAGCAGCAGTACTTCTATAGGTCTCATGAATCGAAACAAAGCTAAGGCAATGGAACTCTTCACATCACAAAAAGCCGATGGGAAAGCTCCTATGACCAAGCTTGTCAATGCCTCGACTCAACCAAAGACATTCATCTCCTTAAGCACTTTAGGGGCAGGAAAGCATACCATCGCCAAGAAGAAAAATTCAACATTCACTCTAGAGGACTTAGTGACATGGGGCAAATCATCCTACTCTGTATTAAAAACTAAGTCAAGCACTACTTCGTGTCTGGGTTATTCCCTAGGATCCTCTCAAGAGGTTACCTCTTCAATCTTCTCAGGAAGCTCATCTCCTATGATATTCATGTCGGCCATGATGACGGAGACTACTACCGTTGATGAAAAGATTGCTGAAATGGGACGTGTCATCTTTAAACTTACCAAGACTATAGAGGAGAAGGACCTTCAAATTGCCACCCTTATGAACAAGCTTAAGGTTCAGAATCGAGGGGAATCTAGCAATGGCCAATCTCAAACTCAACAACATATGTTGCAAGGGGCTCATACATCCTCTCCAAAGAAGGCTGACAACCAACACGAAAGCTCTACCTTCATCGCTTCTCTATCAGTCCAGCAATTGCAAGACATGATAACAAATGCTATTTGAGCTCAATATGGTGGTTCACCTTAGAGTTCTCTTATGTACTCAAAGCCATACACAAAGAGGGTTAACAACTTACGAATGCCTGCGGGTCATTAACCTCTTAAGTTTCAACAATTTGACAGGAAGGGAAATTCCAAACAACACATTGGCCACTTTGTCGAAACTTGTAACAATGCTGGCACAGAAGGAGATCTCCTTGTGAAACGGTTTGTTCGCTCCCTTCGAGGGAATTCCTTCAATTGGTACACTGATCTTGAGCCCGAGTCCATTGACAGTTGGGAGCAAATGGAAAGAGAGTTTTTGAATCACTATCATAGTACTCGTCACACAGTGAGCATGATGGAATTAACGAACATGAGGCAATGGAAGGATGAACCTGTAGTCGACTACATTAACCGTTGGTGTTCCTTAAGCCTTGATTGCAAAGATCGTCTTTCAGAAGCATCTATGGTAGCAATGTGCATCCAAGGTATGCATTGGGGTCTACCTTACGTCCTCCAGGGAATCAAGCCTCGCACCTTTGCAGAACTTGCTACTCGAGCACATGACATGAAGCTTAGCTTGTCTAGCCATGGAGAAAAAGGCCTACCCGTTGATAAAGATATGAAGAGAGGTGACAAGTACTCCAAGTCTACTGTTGAGGAGTCTCTAGCCATCACTATAGAGCCTATTCATTACAAGAAGAACGCAAGTCTACCACAAGAAAAGGAACGGCGTCGACCCACCTTAAAAGAGATGGAAGAAAGGACATATCCTTTTCTAGACTCTGATGTTTTAGGAATGCTTGATGACCTCCTAGAAAAGAAGATAATTAAGCTACCAGAATGCAAAAGATCGAAAGAAATGGGTCACACCAACAATCCAAAGCACTGCAAATACCATCAAGTTATAAGTCACCCAATGGAGAAATGCTTTGTTCTGAAAGATATCATCATAAGGCTTGCAAAGGAGGGTAAAATCCTCTTGGACCTGGATGAAACGGTTGAGTCGAACTATACCATGTTCACTGCTACATCCATAGCTCTAATAAAGTCACAAACTCCACCAAGGACATGGTCGCCTTTAGCTTTAACACTGGGGGCATTTGACAAGCATATTCAATTTGGAACAATTGAGCCGTTTCACATGCCATGCTCAGACCCACTGAATGATGCTAAAATAAAAGGCAAGCTGATGAATGAAGATGAGAGTTGGGCTTTTGTAACTAGAAAGAAATCTAGGAAGAAATGCAACCCGAAGTCACAAATAATCCACACAGAAAAGCAATATCAAAAGAGAAATTCTAGAGGGCCTCACGAAAAGGAGATAAGGAATCCAAGCAAAGAAGTTCATGACGACAAATTGTTGCAACAAAGAAGCAACTCTCCAATCACCCTTCATGATTTCTTCCCCAAAAGTTATTTCAAGATGAGGACTGATGGCTTGAGAGTTGAAAAGTCGGAAAAGCCTCTAGATCAAACTTCCAAAGCATTCAACAAAAGAGCTTGTCCATTTCCTTCTCAGGTAGGAGATTTGGCACTTGCAACACGACGACCATTCAATATGTTGTCCAAGAAGTTCATAGCAATGGTACCTACCAAAGAGTTGACAAAGATGGGCAAATGGTTAGTCCCATAAAGACAAAACGTCACTAAGTTTGAAAATATGATGTGCTCCTCGGTAAGAGCTTAAACTACCCACCAAAAGAAAAAAAAAATCTCGTTAGGTTGAAAACCTTGAAAGAGGCAACCTAGAAAAAAAGTTAAGGGCCAAAAAAAAAAAAAAAAAAAAACCTTGAACTACGTTATGACTTGATCACTTATTGGGTACATAGGCAACTTGGTAGCACTTGCTAAGTTCAGTCACATATCTTCAAAAAAAAAAAAAAAAAAAAAAAAGTGAAGTGCAAATCCAAACGATTTCAAATCAATTGGTCATGCTAGCAAGTAGCAATGTTGAAGGAGCTAGCCGAATGTGTAATTTACAAAGCGATACTCATAAGTCATAATCCGAATGAGGGCCTAAAGATCTACTTGATCACAATCGCTTTTGAAAAAAAAAAATCAAGCACATAGAGATTGTGATCCAAGTGGAAGACAAAAATTGGCTGAATTGACTCCCGTTTCGTTGTAACCACACCTTGAGAATGTGAAGATTACAACTAAGCTTGTGAGAGAAGAAACGTAGCCCAACCATATCTTAGCATACACCTGTGAGCAAAGTCATACAAAAGCAGTTTCTCAAGTCACGAGATGTTAAGTTGTGTGTAAGTTGTAACCAAAAAGAAAAAACAAAGACAAGAAAGACACTTAGAGGTTTGCATGTACACTATCCAAATTTGAAAACCATGTTCATGGCTTATTAGTTGTTAGGCGTGGTGTTGATATTCAAGGCTACCAAGGAAGCCACGTGTTCGCGTGAGACATGGAAGCTTTAGGCATGTATTTAATGTGCACCTTAGTTGTCACATGAAGATGAAGGCCAGAGCGCTATAGTCACGTAGAAGCAAAAGGAGACAATTAACAGCCCAATGCTTCTTCTTACATGGTGTCCACCTTGGGTGTATTTGAATCAAAATAAGTTGATTGCTTTTGGAGCTTTAAGGACAACGCAACTTCTCCCTTAACACCGCGTACGCAAAGAATCAACATGAAAACACGCGGCTCACGGGGACAAGGTTGGAGTGCCCAAAATCAAATGCAGTACGTTACAAACTCACAATGTGGAAAAGTAAAGAGCTTTAGACGACCTTTACTCTTTGGCATGGGTAAGGAATAAGGATAGGGAAACAAAGCTCACACAGATCGGGGAACGAAGGTAGTCTGATGTTAATGCGGGCGAAAGAGAGCGACTGGTTCTTGAACCCGACGTTATAGAAGAATAATTGAGCACTTCAACTTTCTTCTCTTGTGCTGACGCGTGAAGGAGGTTCGGAGATTAAGCGGAGATCGCACTACGGTAACGTCTCCAAGAGATGACAATTGGTGTTTGTATCCGGCAACAACAGCTGCGAGATGAAGAACGAAACACACGAAGGAAGCTACACCGATAGTCGCAAGATGAAAGCAGTGAGAAGGCTACGTTGACGAAGCTTACACGCCAATAGCCAAAAGACGAAGGCAGTGAGATGGCTAAGCGGATGAAGCTCTCAGAGATAGCAAGAGGACTGTCGATGCTTGAATCCTTTGAACGCTGAGTCAAAGATTAAACCCCATAACTCGTTCTAGACCACGGCGCAGTGGACACCGACTCACAATAGAGGGCAGCTGCAACAAGGTCTAAGTTGAAGCTGCTGGTACTTCAATCCGCAAGGCGTTGAAAGAAGAAGGCGTAGTTTAGAGATGAAATAAAGACCTCACTACGGTATCGCCACCAAGAAATGATAATTAGTGCTTGAATCCATATGTGGCTATCTTTATGCTCTTGCGCCAACAGTTGCGAGGTGGAGACAATGGATGCGCGAACAAAGCTACACACTTATGGTTGTGGAACGAGGGCAACAAGGGCATTCCATTGGATGCTAAGATGATGAGCAATGCACCATGACTCACTCTGGACTTAGCGCAGACTCAAGAAGGTTGTTCGAAGATGAAGTCGCCAATGCTCGGATCTGTTGGACGCCAAGGCAAGAAGATCATAACACAGACTTGTTTTGGACATTGACGCAATGGAGGATCAAAGCCATGTTGATAATCACAAGGAGTTTGGTAGGATCTCAAAGCACCAGTGGAGAAGATATGGCAACACAAAATGTCGCATGTCGCTGGGAGTGGATAGAATTCTCTAGATAAGATGAGACAGCAGAGTAATGTCAAGAAGCTCAGATGAGAAGAGTACACCGAGGAAGCTCTCGTACTAATGGCCGCAAGACAAAGGCAGTGGCGAATGCAGTTAGAAGGATGCACCGAAGAAGCTCTCGCACTATTGGAAGAATGCGCCGACAAAGCTGTCGCATTGATGGACGCAAGGCAAAGGCAGTTAGAAGGATGAACCGACGAAGCTCTGGAAGAATGCGCCAAAAAAGCTCTCGCACTGATGGCCGCAAGACAAATTCACACAGCATTTGTAAATAATATTACAAATTCACACAGCCACGCAACACAATTTCCTTATCAAAACAAAACCACACAGGCCACGCAGCAAAATTTCAAGTGTAACTAATACACTAACGTGGGGCCTTTATTTGTGTGCAACTGAAACAAGGACAAAAAGGAAGATGTGTTCTAGTGTATATAATACACTGCATCAACGTGGCTCTCCAAGTAACTACCAATTTCCTTTACAAAAATAAAGATGTGTTCCAAATAACTATTATCCTCCTTTTTTTTTTTAATTATTATTTATTTAGATGACCACTCAAGCTTACGTGGGGCTCTCTAGGACTCTAGCCAAAACAACTTTTCACCCTTGAATAGTGAATAGTCATTCACTTGGTCATCTTTTTAGCCAAAGCAATAGTACGTGGCTTACAAATTTTACGGTGTTCCATTTTAATCACAACTTTATCATTTAAAGTCTAAATTAAACATGTAAACACTCAAAAAAATATTACAGCTTTTTATTTTTCTTCTTATATGCCATAACATGCTTTTAAAAAATTACAAATCTGAAAATTAAAAATTACTTAAACTTTAATTTTTTTAAGCATGCATATAAGATTACATATATTAGAGATCATGGTATCATTCAAGAGTGAAAACAAGCATAAAATAGCTCTGATACCAATGTTGAATAATTATATACTTTACTACTGATCATATAGACACATACCTTTGGTGGAATAGATCACCAAATGTACGAATCTTGTCCTTTGCTTACTTTACGAACTCCTCACGATCTCCTTTGCGGAACACCTCCATGTCGCAAGAGAGGCTACTAGAGTCTCTCCTAATTTCCACGCTCCAAATTCTAGGGAACAATTGATGTTGTCCCAGAGAGATTGCTTATTTTGAAAGAGCACTCAAAACTATATGTATGTTCACAAAACTATACGTATGTTCACTCACTGTGTCTATCATCTCTATTCTAACTGATATAGGAGTATTTTAAATACTAGTAAAGACTCACTTACTATCAGATATATGTGATCCCTAAAAGATCTCATATGTTAAATTTAAATTACTCAATATCTGTTAAGTTTAAATTACCCCATTATTGATATTGATAACTCATATCAATATCAGTTAGTTTAAATTTAAACTTACTTATTCGATAACTCATGTGGACGATCTATGGGCCATGACTTATGGATTAGGTCAAAACTAGCCTATTTTCTAGCAGAACCTATGCGCCGACTCCTAAAGATAGTTTAGAGACGAACGGGATGACGATGGTAGTTCCAAGAGGAAGCAACTGATGCTTGAAACCATGCCGCCGACTTCAATGCTCTACGAAAAAGAAAAAGAAAAAAAAAGAAAACAAATAAATAAAGGGAAAATGAAGGATAAAGCAAAGAACATGTTTCTAGGCTGCGCAGAAGAAAGTGGTGGATGACTTCACGCCTCCTAAAGGCTGCGCTACAAGCCTACAACATTGTAAAAAAAAAAAAAAAAGCGTGCTAGGGATGACAGCTTCAACACCGACTCTACTAATAAGATACCGTGGGCCTGTGGTTCAAAACAAAGTCTTTTGTGCAATAAAGCTCACAAGGCGTCAAGTGACTTAAAAAAAAATCAAATGATAAGTGGGCCGTATGACTAACTATGACCATGGAACAATAGTACAATGCTCTTCAATCCAATGCTAAAACTGTAATGTACAGCATTGAGATTGAGGGAGCCAAAATCTTCTTTTACGTAGATGAAGATCCTGCTTTCCTGTGAACTAAGTCCGAAATTGGAATTAATAAAATACTTCAAGCCTTGTCATCCTTGTATCAGAAAGATGCAAAGCCGAATCTTGAAATGGGGACATTTGTAGATATCAAAATTATATGATGCACTCATAGACGTCAAATTGATCATGATCGTGTTTTTTTTTATTATTAAATTAGGTTATAATTGATAATGTGGATAGTCAGCAAACGAATTTGAGCCACGTGGCAACATCAAATGAAAAAGGCCATGTGGCAACTTCAGAAGAAAAGACCCATAAAGAATCTTCTCATTAAATGCAAGACCAAAATTACAGTCAAAATTTGTATTTAATTCAAAATTTGTAATTAACTCTCAATAAATGCTGAGAGAAAAAATTCCAAATTAAAGACCATTGAGTTGCCTACAAATAGAGGTTTCTCATATGCAAAAAAAGAAGAAGAAACTTAGAGAGAAAAAAACCCTATTCACACACTGCCAAAAGAGAGAATCATCTCTAAGTCCAAAGAGCACCCTTGCTCCCTCAAAATCAAGGCACATTTCTACTTCCTCAAATCAAAATCGCTTAGAAATTGAATTAAAAAATGACGTTCGGTTACCATTTTTACAAGAACTTTTTAACTGTAACGAATTCTTTAACGCGTGCAGAATGTTATAGAAAGTAGACGTTCCGAACTTGAATTTCAACACAAATTTGGAAGTTTTCCGGCTTAAATCATGGGAGTATTTGTCATTTGAATAATGCACCCACCGAGTTACCTGAAATTCGGATTACTATTCTGCGTCGACAGAAGTGCGTAAAAATGGAAGTCTAACGTTTTTTTCTCTGATTTGGTTTTAAAATACTATAACAATACCTCGATGGGAATCCACACAAAATCAAATTTTTTGAAAAAAATACGTTAGTGAGTTGTCATTCAAGAATCTTAATCGCTTAGAAATTGCGTTAAATAATGACGTTCGGTTACCTTTTCTACAATAACTTTTTAACTGTAAGGAATTCTTTAACGCGTGCACAATGTTTTAGAAAGTAGACATTCCGAACTTGAATTTCAACACAAATTTGGAAGTTTTCCGGCCTAAATCATGGGAGTATTTGTCGTTTGAATAATGCACCCACCGAGTTACATGAAATTCGGATTCCCATTCTGCATCGACAGAAGTGCGTAAAAACGGAAGTCTAACATTTTTTTCTCTCATTTGCTTTTAAAATACTATACCAATACCTCGATGGGAATCCACACAAAATTAAATTTTTTGAAAAAAATATGTTAGTGAGTTGTCATTCAAGAATCTTAATCGCTTAGAAATTGCGTTAAAAAATGACGTTCGGTTACCTTTTTTACAATAACTTCTTAACTATAAGGAATTTTTTAACGCGTGCAAAATGTTTTAGAAAGTAGACATTCCGAACTTGAATTTCAACACAAATTTGGAAGTTTTCCGGCTCAAATCATGGGAGTATTTGTCGTTTGAATAATGCACCCACCGAGTTACCTGAAATTCGGATTTCCATTCTGCGTCGACAGAAGCGCGAAAAAATGGAAGTCTAACATTTTTTTCTTGGATTTAGTTTTAAAATACTATACCAATACCTCGATGGGAATCTACACAAAATCAAATTTTTTGAAAAAAATACGTTAGTGAGTTGTCATTCAAGAATCTTAATCGCTTAGAAATTGCGTTAAAAAATGACGTTCGGTTACCTTTTTTAGAAGCCTAACGTTTTTTTCTCTGATTTGGTTTTAAAATACTATACCAATACCTCGATGGGAATCCACACAAAATCAAATTTTTTGAAAAAAATACGTTAGTGAGTTGTCATTCAAGAATCCTAATCGCTTAGAAATTGCGTTAAAAAATGATGTTCGGTTACCTTTTTTGCAATAACTTTTTAACTGTAAGGAATTCTTTAACGCGTGCAGAATGTTTTAGAAAGTAGACATTCCGAACTTGAATTTCAACACAAATTTGGAACTTTTCCGGCTTAAATCATGGGAGTATTTGTCGTTTGAAAAATGCACCCATCGATTTACATGAAATTCGGATTCCGATTCTGCGTCGACAGAAGTGCGTAAAAATGGAAGTCTAACGCTTTTTTCTCTGATTTGGTTTTAAAATACTATACCAATACCTCAATGGGAATCCACAAAAAATCAATTTTTTTGAAAAAAATGCGTTAGTGAGTTGTCATTCAAGAATCCTAATCGCATAGAAATTGCGTTAAAAAATGATGTTTGGTTACCTTTTTTGCAATAACTTTTTAACTGTAAGGAATTCTTTAACGCGTGCAGAATGTTTTAGAAAGTAGACATTCCGAACTTGAATTTCAACACAAATTTGGAAGTTTTCCGGCTTAAATCATGGGAGTATTTGTCGTTTGAATAATGCACCCATCGAGTTACCTGAAATTCGGATTCCTATTCTGCGTCGACAGAAGGGCGTAAAAATGGTAGTCTAACGTTTTTTTCTCTGATTTGGTGTTAAAATACTATACCAATACCTCGATGGGAATCCACACAAAATCAAATTTTTTGAAAAAAATACGTTAGTGTTGTCATTCAAGAATCCTAATCGCTTAGAAATTGCGCTAAAAAATGATGTTCGGTTACCTTTTTTGCAATAACTTTTTAACTGTAAGGAATTCTTTAACGCGTGCAGAATGTTTTAGAAAGTAGACATTCCGAACTTGAATTTCAACACAAATTTGGAAGTTTTCCGGCTTAAATCATGGGAGTATTTGTCGTTTGAATAATGCACCCATCGAGTTACCTGAAATTCGGATTCCTATTCTGCGTCGACAGAAGGGCGTAAAAATGGTAGTCTAACGTTTTTTTCTCTGATTTGGTGTTAAAATACTATACCAATACCTCGATGGGAATCCACACAAAATCAATTTTTTTGAAAAAAATACGTTAGTGAGTTGTCATTCAAGAATCCTAATCGCTTAGAAATTGCGCTAAAAAATGATGTTCGGTTACCTTTTTTGCAATAACTTTTTAACTGTAAGGAATTCTTTAACGCGTGCAGAATGTTTTAGAAAGTAGACATTCCGAACTTGAATTTCAACACAAATTTGGAAGTTTTCCGGCTTAAATCATGGGAGTATTTGTCGTTTGAATAATGCACCCATCGAGTTACCTGAAATTCGGATTCCCATTCTGCGTCGACAGAAGGGCGTAAAAATGGTAGCCTAACGTTTTTTTCTCTGATTTGGTTTTAAAATACTATACCAATACCTCGATGGGAATCCACACAAAATCAAATTTTTTGAAAAAAATACGTTAGTGAGTTGTCATTCAAGAATCCTAATCGCTTAGAAATTGCGCTAAAAAATGATGTTCGGTTACCTTTTTTGCAATAACTTTTTAACTGTAAGGAATTCTTTAACGCGTGCAGAATGTTTTAGAAAGTAGACATTCCGAACTTGAATTTCAACACAAATTTGGAAGTTTTCCGGCTTAAATCATGGGAGTATTTGTCGTTTGAATAATGCACCCATCGAGTTACCTGAAATTCGGATTCCCATTCTGCGTCGACAGAAGGGCGTAAAAATGGAAGTCTTACGTTTTTTTCTCTGATTTGGTTTTAAAATACTATACCAATACCTCGATGGGAATCCACACAAAATCAAATTTTTTGAAAAAAATACGTTAGTGAGTTGTCATTCAAGAATCCTAATCGCATAGAAATTGCGTTAAAAAATGATGTTCGGTTACCTTTTTTGCAATAACTTTTTAACTGTAAGGAATTCTTTAACGCGTGCAGAATGTTTTAGAAAGTAGACATTCCGAACTTGAATTTCAACACAAATTTGGAAGTTTTCCGGCTTAAATCATGGGAGTATTTGTCGTTTGAATAATGCACCCATCGAGTTACCTGAAATTCGGATTCCTATTCTGCGTCGACAGAAGGGCGTAAAAATGGTAGTCTAACGTTTTTTTCTCTGATTTGGTGTTAAAATACTATACCAATACCTCGATGGGAATCCACACAAAATCAATTTTTTTGAAAAAAATACGTTAGTGAGTTGTCATTCAAGAATCCTAATCGCTTAGAAATTGCGCTAAAAAATGATGTTCGGTTACCTTTTTTGCAATAACTTTTTAACTGTAAGGAATTCTTTAACGCGTGCAGAATGTTTTAGAAAGTAGACATTCCGAACTTGAATTTCAACACAAATTTGGAAGTTTTCCGGCTTAAATCATGGGAGTATTTGTCGTTTGAATAATGCACCCATCGAGTTACCTGAAATTCGGATTCCCATTCTGCGTCGACAGAAGGGCGTAAAAATGGTAGTCTAACGTTTTTTTCTCTGATTTTGGTTTTAAAATACTTTACCAATACCTCGATGGGAATCCACACAAAATCAATTTTTTTGAAAAAAATACGTTAGTGAGTTGTCATTCAAGAATCCTAATCGCATAGAAATTGCGTTAAAAAATAATGTTCGGTTACCTTTTTTGCAATAACTTTTTAACTGTAAGGAATTCTTTAACGCGTGCAGAATGTTTTAGAAAGTAGACATTCCGAACTTGAATTTCAACACAAATTTGGAAGTTTTCCGGCTTAAATCATGGGAGTATTTGTCGTTTGAATAATGCACCCATCGAGTTACCTGAAATTCGGATTCCTATTCTGCGTCGACAGAAGGGCGTAAAAATGGTAGTCTAACGTTTTTTTCTCTGATTTGGTTTTAAAATACTATACCAATACCTCGATGGGAATCCACACAAAATCAAATTTTTTGAAAAAAATACGTTAGTGAGTTGTCATTCAAGAATCCTAATCGCTTAGAAATTGCGCTAAAAAATGATGTTCGGTTACCTTTTTTGCAATAACTTTTTAACTGTAAGGAATTCTTTAACGCGTGCAGAATGTTTTAGAAAGTAGACATTCCGAACTTGAATTTCAACACAAATTTGGAAGTTTTCCGGCTTAAATCATGGGAGTATTTGTCGTTTGAATAATGCACCCATCGAGTTACCTGAAATTCGGATTCCCATTCTGCGTCGACAGAAGGGCGTAAAAATGGAAGTCTAACATTTTTCTCTGATTTGGTTTAAAACACTATACCAATACCTCGATGGGAATCCACACAAAATCAAATTTTTTGAAAAAAATACGTTAGTGAGTTGTCATTCAAGAATCCTAATCGCATAGAAATTGCGTTAAAAAATAATGTTCGGTTACCTTTTTTGCAATAACTATTTAACCGTAAGGAATTCTTTAACGGGTGCAGAATGTTTTAGAAAGTAGACATTCCGAACTTGAATTTCAACACAAATTTGGAAGTTTTCCGGCTTAAATCATGGGAGTATTTGTCGTTTGAATAATGCACCCATCGAGTTACCTGAAATTCGGATTCCATTCTGCGTCGACAGAAGGGCGTAAAAATGGTAGTCTAACGTTTTTTTCTCTGATTTGGTGTTAAAATACTATACCAATACCTCGATGGGAATCCACACAAAATCAATTTTTTTGAAAAAAATACGTTAGTGAGTTGTCATTCAAGAATCCTAATCGCTTAGAAATTGCGCTAAAAAATGATGTTCGGTTACCTTTTTTGCAATAACTTTTTAACTGTAAGGAATTCTTTAACGCGTGCAGAATGTTTTAGAAAGTAGACATTCCGAACTTGAATTTCAACACAAATTTGGAAGTTTTCCGGCTTAAATCATGGGAGTATTTGTCGTTTGAATAATGCACCCATCGAGTTACCTGAAATTCGGATTCCATTCTGCGTCGACAGAAGGGCGTAAAAATGGTAGTCTAACGTTTTTTTCTCTGATTTGGTGTTAAAATACTATACCAATACCTCGATGGGAATCCACACAAAATCAATTTTTTTGAAAAAAATACGTTAGTGAGTTGTCATTCAAGAATCCTAATCGCTTAGAAATTGCGCTAAAAAATGATGTTCGGTTACCTTTTTTGCAATAACTTTTTAACTGTAAGGAATTCTTTAACGCGTGCAGAATGTTTTAGAAAGTAGACATTCCGAACTTGAATTTCAACACAAATTTGGAAGTTTTCCGGCTTAAATCTGGGAGTATTTTGTCGTTTGAATAATGCACCCATCGAGTTACCTGAAATTCGGATTCCTATTCTGCTTCGACAGAAGGGCGTAAAAATGGTAGTCTAACATTTTTTTCTCTGATTTGGTTTTAAAATACTATACCAATACCTCGATGGGAATCCACACAAAATCAAATTTTTTGAAAAAAATACGTTAGTGAGTTGTCATTCAAGAATCCTAATCGCTTAGAAATTGCGCTAAAAAATGATGTTCGGTTACCTTTTTTGCAATAACTTTTTAACTGTAAGGAATTCTTTAACGCGTGCAGAATGTTTTAGAAAGTAGACATTCCGAACTTGAATTTCAACACAAATTTGGAACTTTTCCGGCTTAAATCATGGGAGTATTTGTCGTTTGAATAATGCACCCATCGAGTTACCTGAAATTCGGATTCCCATTCTGCGTCGACAGAAGGGCGTAAAAATGGTAGTCTAACGTTTTTTTCTCTGATTTGGTTTTAAAATACTATACCAATACCTCGATGGGAATCCACACAAAATCAATTTTTTTGAAAAAAATACGTTAGTGAGTTGTCATTCAAGAATCCTAATCGCATAGAAATTGCGTTAAAAAATGATGTTTGGTTACCTTTTTTGCAATAACTTTTTAACTGTAAGGAATTCTTTAACGCGTGCAGAATGTTTTAGAAAGTAGACATTCCGAACTTGAATTTCAACACAAATTTGGAAGTTTTCCGGCTTAAATCATGGGAGTATTTGTCGTTTGAATAATGCACCCATCGAGTTACCTGAAATTCGGATTCCTATTCTGCGTCGACAGAAGGGCGTAAAAATGGTAGTCTAACGTTTTTTTCTCTGATTTGGTTTTAAAATACTATACCAATACCTCGATGGGAATCCACACAAAATCAAATTTTTTGAAAAAAATACGTTAGTGAGTTGTCATTCAAGAATCCTAATCGCTTAGAAATTGCGTTAAAAAATGATGTTCGGTTACCTTTTTTGCAATACTTTTTTTTTAACTGTAAGGAATTCTTTAACGCGTGCAGAATGTTTTAGAAAGTAGACATTCCGAACTTGAATTTCAACACAAATTTGGAAGTTTTCCGGCTTAAATCATGGGAGTATTTGTCGTTTGAATAATGCACCCATCGAGTTACCTGAAATTCGGATTCCTATTCTGCGTCGACAGAAGGGCGTAAAAATGGTAGTCTAACGTTTTTTTCTCTGATTTGGTTTTAAAATACTATACCAATACCTCGATGGGAATCCACACAAAATCAATTTTTTTGAAAAAAATACGTTAGTGAGTTGTCATTCAAGAATCCTAATCGCATAGAAATTGCGTTAAAAAATGATGTTTGGTTACCTTTTTTGCAATAACTTTTTAACTGTAAGGAATTCTTTAACGCGTGCAGAATGTTTTAGAAAGTAGACATTCCGAACTTGAATTTCAACACAAATTTGGAAGTTTTCCGGCTTAAATCATGGGAGTATTTGTCGTTTGAATATGCACCCATCGAGTTACCTGAAATTCGGATTCCTATTCTGCGTCGACAGAAGGGCGTAAAAATGGTAGTCTAACGTTTTTTTCTCTGATTTGGTGTTAAAATACTATACCAATACCTCGATGGGAATCCACACAAAATCAATTTTTTTGAAAAAAATACGTTAGTGAGTTGTCATTCAAGAATCCTAATCGCTTAGAAATTGCGCTAAAAAATGATGTTCGGTTACCTTTTTTGCAATAACTTTTTAACTGTAAGGAATTCTTTAACGCGTGCAGAATGTTTTAGAAAGTAGACATTCCGAACTTGAATTTCAACACAAATTTGGAAGTTTTCCGGCTTAAATCATGGGAGTATTTGTCGTTTGAATAATGCACCCATCGAGTTACCTGAAATTCGGATTCCTATTCTGCGTCGACAGAAGGGCGTAAAAATGGTAGTCTAACGTTTTTTTCTCTGATTTGGTGTTAAAATACTATACCAATACCTCGATGGGAATCCACAAAAAAATCAAATTTTTTGAAAAAAATACGTTAGTGAGTTGTCATTCAAGAATCCTAATCGCATAGAAATTGCGTTAAAAAATGATGTTTGGTTACCTTTTTTGCAATAACTTTTTAACTGTAAGGAATTCTTTAACGCGTGCAGAATGTTTTAGAAAGTAGACATTCCGAACTTGAATTTCAACACAAATTTGGAAGTTTTCCGGCTTAAATCATGGGAGTATTTGTCGTTTGAATAATGCACCCATCGAGTTACCTGAAATTCGGATTCCCATTCTGCGTCGACAGAAGGGCGTAAAAATGGTAGTCTAACGTTTTTTTCTCTGATTTGGTTTTAAAATACTATACCAATACCTCGATGGGAATCCACACAAAATCAAATTTTTTGAAAAAAATACGTTAGTGAGTTGTCATTCAAGAATCCTAATCGCTTAGAAATTGCGTTAAAAAATGATGTTCGGTTACCTTTTTTGCAATAACTTTTTAACTGTAAGGAATTCTTTAACGTGTGCAGAATGTTTTAGAAAGTAGACATTCCGAACTTGAATTTCAACACAAATTTGGAAGTTTTCCGGCTTAAATCATGGGAGTATTTGTCGTTTGAATAATGCACCCATCGAGTTACCTGAAATTCGGATTCCTATTCTGCGTCGACAGAAGGGCGTAAAAATGGTAGTCTAACGTTTTTTTCTCTGATTTGGTTTTAAAATACTATACCAATACCTCGATGGGAATCCACACAAAATCAATTTTTTTGAAAAAAATACGTTAGTGAGTTGTCATTCAAGAATCCTAATCGCATAGAAATTGCGTTAAAAAATGATGTTCGGTTACCTTTTTTGCAATAACTTTTTAACTGTAAGGAATTCTTTAACGCGTGCAGAATGTTTTAGAAAGTAGACATTCCGAACTTGAATTTCAACACAAATTTGGAAGTTTTCCGGCTTAAATCATGGGAGTATTTGTCGTTTGAATAATGCACCCATCGAGTTACCTGAAATTCGGATTCCTATTCTGCGTCGACAGAAGGGCGTAAAAATGGTAGTCTAACGTTTTTTTCTCTGATTTGGTTTTAAAATACTATACCAATACCTCGATGGGAATCCACACAAAATCAATTTTTTTGAAAAAAATACGTTAGTGAGTTGTCATTCAAGAATCCTAATCGCATAGAAATTGCGTTAAAAAATGATGTTCGGTTACCTTTTTTGCAATAACTTTTTAACTGTAAGGAATTCTTTAACGCGTGCAGAATGTTTTAGAAAGTAGACATTCCGAACTTGAATTTCAACACAAATTTGGAAGTTTTCCGGCTTAAATCATGGGAGTATTTGTCGTTTGAATAATGCACCCATCGAGTTACCTGAAATTCGGATTCCTATTCTGCGTCGACAGAAGGGCGTAAAAATGGTAGTCTAACGTTTTTTTCTCTGATTTGGTTTTAAAATACTATACCAATACCTCGATGGGAATCCACACAAAATCAATTTTTTTGAAAAAAATACGTTAGTGAGTTGTCATTCAAGAATCCTAATCGCATAGAAATTGCGTTAAAAAATGATGTTCGGTTACCTTTTTTGCAATAACTTTTTAACTGTAAGGAATTCTTTAACGCGTGCAGAATGTTTTAGAAAGTAGACATTCCGAACTTGAATTTCAACACAAATTTGGAATTTTTCCGGCTTAAATCATGGGAGTATTTGTCGTTTGAATAATGCACCCATCGAGTTACCTGAAATTCGGATTCCCATTCTGCGTCGACAGAAGGGCGTAAAAATGGTAGTCTAACGTTTTTTTCTCTGATTTGGTTTTAAAATACTATACCAATACCTCAATGGGAATCCACAAAAAATCAATTTTTTTGAAAAAAATGCGTTAGTGAGTTGTCATTCAAGAATCCTAATCGCATAGAAATTGCATTAAAAAATGATGTTTGGTTACCTTTTTTGCAATAACTTTTTAACTGTAAGGAATTCTTTAACGCGTGCAGAATGTTTTAGAAAAGTAGACATTCCGAACTTGAATTTCAACACAAATTTGGAAGTTTTCCGGCTTAAATCATGGGAGTATTTGTCGTTTGAATAATGCACCCATCGAGTTACCTGAAATTCGGATTCCTATTCTGCGTCGACAGAAGGGCGTAAAAATGGTAGTCTAACGTTTTTTTCTCTGATTTGGTTTTAAAATACTATACCAATACCTCGATGGGAATCCACACAAAATCAAATTTTTTGAAAAAAATACGTTAGTGAGTTGTCATTCAAGAATCCTAATCGCTTAGAAATTGCGCTAAAAAATGATGTTCGGTTACCTTTTTTGCAATAACTTTTTAACTGTAAGGAATTCTTTAACGCGTGCAGAATGTTTTAGAAAGTAGACATTCCGAACTTGAATTTCAACACAAATTTGGAAGTTTTCCGGCTTAAATCATGGGAGTATTTGTCGTTTGAATAATGCACCCATCGAGTTACCTGAAATTCGGATTCCCATTCTGCGTCGACAGAAGCGCGTAAAAATGGTAGCCTAACGTTTTTTTCTCTGATTTGGTTTTAAAATACTATACCAATACCTCGATGGGAATCCACACAAAATCAATTTTTTTGAAAAAAATACGTTAGTGAGTTGTCATTCAAGAATCCTAATCGCATAGAAATTGCGTTAAAAAATGATGTTCGGTTACCTTTTTTGCAATAACTTTTTAACTGTAAGGAATTCTTTAACGCGTGCAGAATGTTTTAGAAAGTAGACATTCCGAACTTGAATTTCAACACAAATTTGGAAGTTTTCCGGCTTAAATCATGGGAGTATTTGTCGTTTGAATAATGCACCCATCGAGTTACCTGAAATTCGGATTCCTATTCTGCGTCGACAGAAGGGCGTAAAAATGGTAGTCTAACGTTTTTTTCTCTGATTTGGTTTTAAAATACTATACCAATACCTCGATGGGAATCCACACAAAATCAATTTTTTTGAAAAAAATACGTTAGTGAGTTGTCATTCAAGAATCCTAATCGCATAGAAATTGCGTTAAAAAATGATGTTCGGTTACCTTTTTTGCAATAACTTTTTAACTGTAAGGAATTCTTTAACGCGTGCAGAATGTTTTAGAAAGTAGACATTCCGAACTTGAATTTCAACACAAATTTGGAAGTTTTCCGGCTTAAATCATGGGAGTATTTGTCGTTTGAATAATGCACCCATCGAGTTACCTGAAATTCGGATTCCTATTCTGCGTCGACAGAAGGGCGTAAAAATGGTAGTCTAACGTTTTTTTCTCTGATTTGGTTTTAAAATACTATACCAATACCTCGATGGGAATCCACACAAAATCAATTTTTTTGAAAAAAATACGTTAGTGAGTTGTCATTCAAGAATCCTAATCGCATAGAAATTGCGTTAAAAAATGATGTTCGGTTACCTTTTTTGCAATAACTTTTTAACTGTAAGGAATTCTTTAACGCGTGCAGAATGTTTTAGAAAGTAGACATTCCGAACTTGAATTTCAACACAAATTTGGAAGTTTTCCGGCTTAAATCATGGGAGTATTTGTCGTTTGAATAATGCACCCATCGAGTTACCTGAAATTCGGATTCCTATTCTGCGTCGACAGAAGGGCGTAAAAATGGTAGTCTAACGTTTTTTTCTCTGATTTGGTTTTAAAATACTATACCAATACCTCGATGGGAATCCACACAAAATCAATTTTTTTGAAAAAAATACGTTAGTGAGTTGTCATTCAAGAATCCTAATCGCATAGAAATTGCGTTAAAAAATGATGTTCGGTTACCTTTTTTGCAATAACTTTTTAACTGTAAGGAATTCTTTAACGCGTGCAGAATGTTTTAGAAAGTAGACATTCCGAACTTGAATTTCAACACAAATTTGGAAGTTTTCCGGCTTAAATCATGGGAGTATTTGTCGTTTGAATAATGCACCCATCGAGTTACCTGAAATTCGGATTCCCATTCTGCTTCGACAGAAGGGCGTAAAAATGGTAGTCTAACGTTTTTTCTCTGATTTGGTTTTAAAATACTATACCAATACCTCGATGGGAATCCACACAAAATCAATTTTTTTGAAAAAAATACGTTAGTGAGTTGTCATTCAAGAATCCTAATCGCATAGAAATTGCGTTAAAAAATAATGTTCGGTTACCTTTTTTGCAATAACTATTTAACCGTAAGGAATTCTTTAACGGGTGCAGAATGTTTTAGAAAGTAGACATTCCGAACTTGAATTTCAACACAAATTTGGAAGTTTTCCGGCTTAAATCATGGGAGTATTTGTCGTTTGAATAATGCACCCATCGAGTTACCTGAAATTCGGATTCCTATTCTGCGTCGACAGAAGGGCGTAAAAATGGTAGTCTAACGTTTTTTTCTCTGATTTGGTTTTAAAATACTATACCAATACCTCGATGGGAATCCACACAAAATCAAATTTTTTGAAAAAAATACGTTAGTGAGTTGTCATTCAAGAATCCTAATCGCATAGAAATTGCGTTAAAAAATGATGTTCGGTTACCTTTTTTGCGATAACTTTTTAACTGTAAGGAATTCTTTAACGGGTGCGGAATGTTTTAGAAAGTAGACATTCCGAACTTGAATTTCAACACAAATTTGGAAGTTTTCCGGCTTAAATCATGGGAGTATTTGTCGTTTGAATAATGCACCCATCGAGTTACCTGAAATTCGGATTCCTATTCTGCGTCGACAGAAGGGCGTAAAAATGGTAGTCTAACGTTTTTTTCTCTGATTTGGTTTTAAAATACTATACCAATACCTCGATGGGAATCCACACAAAATCAATTTTTTTGAAAAAAATACGTTAGTGAGTTGTCATTCAAGAATCCTAATCGCATAGAAATTGCGTTAAAAAATGATGTTCGGTTACCTTTTTTGCAATAACTTTTTAACTGTAAGGAATTCTTTAACGCGTGCAGAATGTTTTAGAAAGTAGACATTCCGAACTTGAATTTCAACACAAATTTGGAAGTTTTCCGGCTTAAATCATGGGAGTATTTGTCGTTTGAATAATGCACCCATCGAGTTACCTGAAATTCGGATTCCTATTCTGCGTCGACAGAAGGGCGTAAAAATGGTAGTCTAACGTTTTTTTCTCTGATTTGGTTTTAAAATACTATACCAATACCTCGATGGGAATCCACACAAAATCAATTTTTTTGAAAAAAATGCGTTAGTGAGTTGTCATTCAAGAATCCTAATCGCATAGAAATTGCATTAAAAAATGATGTTCGGTTACCTTTTTTGCAATAACTTTTTAACTGTAAGGAATTCTTTAACGCGTGCAGAATGTTTTAGAAAGTAGACATTCCGAACTTGAATTTCAACACAAATTTGGAAGTTTTCCGGCTTAAATCATGGGAGTATTTGTCGTTTGAATAATGCACCCATCGAGTTACCTGAAATTCGGATTCCTATTCTGCGTCGACAGAAGGGCGTAAAAATGGTAGTCTAACGTTTTTTTCTCTGATTTGGTTTTAAAATACTATACCAATACCTCGATGGGAATCCACACAAAATCAAATTTTTTGAAAAAAATACGTTAGTGAGTTGTCATTCAAGAATCCTAATCGCATAGAAATTGCGTTAAAAAATGATGTTCGGTTACCTTTTTTGCAATAACTTTTTAACTGTAAGGAATTCTTTAACGCGTGCAGAATGTTTTAGAAAGTAGACATTCCGAACTTGAATTTCAACACAAATTTGGAAGTTTTCCGGCTTAAATCATGGGAGTATTTGTCGTTTGAATAATGCACCCATCGAGTTACCTGAAATTCGGATTCCTATTCTGCGTCGACAGAAGGGCGTAAAAATGGTAGTCTAACGTTTTTTTCTCTGATTTGGTTTTAAAATACTATACCAATACCTCGATGGGAATCCACACAAAATCAATTTTTTTGAAAAAAATACGTTAGTGAGTTGTCATTCAAGAATCCTAATCGCATAGAAATTGCGTTAAAAAATGATGTTCGGTTACCTTTTTTGCAATAACTTTTTAACTGTAAGGAATTCTTTAACGCGTGCAGAATGTTTTAGAAAGTAGACATTCCGAACTTGAATTTCAACACAAATTTGGAAGTTTTCCGGCTTAAATCATGGGAGTATTTGTCGTTTGAATAATGCACCCATCGAGTTACCTGAAATTCGGATTCCATTCTGCGTCGACAGAAGGGCGTAAAAATGGTAGTCTAACGTTTTTTTCTCTGATTTGGTTTTAAAATACTATACCAATACCTCGATGGGAATCCACACAAAATCAATTTTTTTGAAAAAAATACGTTAGTGAGTTGTCATTCAAGAATCCTAATCGCATAGAAATTGCGTTAAAAAATGATGTTTGGTTACCTTTTTTGCAATAACTTTTTAACTGTAAGGAATTCTTTAACGCGTGCAGAATGTTTTAGAAAGTAGACATTCCGAACTTGAATTTCAACACAAATTTGGAAGTTTTCCGGCTTAAATCATGGGAGTATTTGTCGTTTGAATAATGCACCCGTCGAGTTACCTGAAATTCAGATTCCCATTCTGCGTCGACAGAAGAGCGTGAAAATGGTAGCCTAACGTTTTTTTCTCTGATTTGGTTTTAAAATACTATACCAATACCTCGATGGGAATCCACACAAAATCAAATTTTTTGAAAAAAATACGTTAGTGAGTTGTCATTCAAGAATCCTAATCGCATAGAAATTGCGTTAAAAAATGATGTTCGGTTACCTTTTTTGCAATAACTTTTTAACTGTAAGGAATTCTTTAACGCGTGCAGAATGTTTTAGAAAGTAGACATTCCGAACTTGAATTTCAACACAAATTTGGAAGTTTTCCGGCTTAAATCATGGGAGTATTTGTCGTTTGAATAATGCACCCATCGAGTTACCTGAAATTCGGATTCCATTCTGCGTCGACAGAAGGGCGTAAAAATGGTAGTCTAACGTTTTTTTCTCTGATTTGGTGTTAAAATACTATACCAATACCTCGATGGGAATCCACACAAAATCAATTTTTTTTGAAAAAAATACGTTAGTGAGTTGTCATTCAAGAATCCTAATCGCATAGAAATTGCGTTAAAAAATGATGTTCGGTTACCTTTTTTGCAATAACTTTTTAACTGTAAGGAATTCTTTAACGCGTGCAGAATGTTTTAGAAAGTAGACATTCCGAACTTGAATTTCAACACAAATTTGGAAGTTTTCCGGCTTAAATCATGGGAGTATTTGTCGTTTGAATAATGCACCCATCGAGTTACCTGAAATTCGGATTCCTATTCTGCGTCGACAGAAGGGCGTAAAAATGGTAGTCTAACGTTTTTTTCTCTGATTTGGTGTTAAAATACTATACCAATACCTCGATGGGAATCCACACAAAATCAATTTTTTTTGAAAAAAATACGTTAGTGAGTTGTCATTCAAGAATCCTAATCGCATAGAAATTGCGTTAAAAAATGATGTTTGGTTACCTTTTTTGCAATAACTTTTTAACTCTAAGGGATTCTTCAACGCGTGCAGAATGTTTTAGAAAGTAGACATTCCGAACTTGAATTTCAACACAAATTTGGAAGTTTTCCGGCTTAAATCATGGGAGTATTTGTCGTTTGAATAATGCACCCATCGAGTTACCTGAAATTCGGATTCCTATTCTGCGTCGACAGAAGGGCGTAAAAATGGTAGTCTAACGTTTTTTTCTCTGATTTGGTTTTAAAATACTATACCAATACCTCGATGGGAATCCACACAAAATCAATTTTTTTGAAAAAAATACGTTAGTGAGTTGTCATTCAAGAATCCTAATCGCATAGAAATTGCGTTAAAAAATGATGTTTGGTTACCTTTTTTGCAATAACTTTTTAACTGTAAGGAATTCTTTAACGCGTGCAGAATGTTTTAGAAAGTAGACATTCCGAACTTGAATTTCAACACAAATTTGGAAGTTTTCCGGCTTAAATCATGGGAGTATTTGTCGTTTGAATAATGCACCCATCGAGTTACCTGAATTCGGATTCCTATTCTGCGTCGACAGAAGGGCGTAAAAATGGTAGTCTAACGTTTTTTTCTCTGATTTGGTGTTAAAATACTATACCAATACCTCGATGGGAATCCACACAAAATCAATTTTTTTGAAAAAAATACGTTAGTGAGTTGTCATTCAAGAATCCTAATCGCTTAGAAATTGCGCTAAAAAATGATGTTCGGTTACCTTTTTTGCAATAACTTTTTAACTGTAAGGAATTCTTTAACGCGTGCAGAATGTTTTAGAAAGTAGACATTCCGAACTTGAATTTCAACACAAATTTGGAAGTTTTCCGGCTTAAATCATGGGAGTATTTGTCGTTTGAATAATGCACCCATCGAGTTACCTGAAATTCGGATTCCTATTCTGCGTCGACAGAAGGGCGTAAAAATGGTAGTCTAACGTTTTTTTCTCTGATTTGGTTTTAAAATACTATACCAATACCTCGATGGGAATCCACACAAAATCAATTTTTTTGAAAAAAATACGTTAGTGAGTTGTCATTCAAGAATCCTAATCGCATAGAAATTGCGTTAAAAAATGATGTTCGGTTACCTTTTTTGCAATAACTTTTTAACTGTAAGGAATTCTTTAACGCGTGCAGAATGTTTTAGAAAGTAGACATTCCGAACTTGAATTTCAACACAAATTTGGAAGTTTTCCGGCTTAAATCATGGGAGTATTTGTCGTTTGAATAATGCACCCATCGAGTTACCTGAAATTCGGATTCCTATTCTGCGTCGACAGAAGGGCGTAAAAATGGTAGTCTAACGTTTTTTTCTCTGATTTGGTTTTAAAATACTATACCAATACCTCGATGGGAATCCACACAAAATCAATTTTTTTGAAAAAAATACGTTAGTGAGTTGTCATTCAAGAATCCTAATCGCATAGAAATTGCGTTAAAAAATGATGTTCGATTACCTTTTTTGCAATAACTTTTTAACCGTAAGGAATTCTTTAACGCGTGCAGAATGTTTAGAAAGTAGAAATTCCGAACTTGAATTTCAACACAATTTTGGAAGTTTTCCGGCTTAAATCATGGGAGTATTTGTCGTTTGAATAATGCACCCATCGAGTTACCTGAAATTCGGATTCCTATTCTGCGTCGACAGAAGGGCGTAAAAATGGTAGTCTAACGTTTTTTTCTCTGATTTGGTGTTAAAATACTATACCAATACCTCGATGGGAATCCACACAAAATAAATTTTTTTTGAAAAAAATACGTTAGTGAGTTGTCATTCAAGAATCCTAATCGCATAGAAATTGCGTTAAAAAATGATGTTCGGTTACCTTTTTTGCAATAACTTTTTAACCGGAAGGAATTCTTTAACAGGTGCAGAATGTTTTAGAAAGTAGACATTCCGAACTTGAATTTCAACACAAATTTGGAAGTTTTCCGGCTTAAATCATGGGAGTATTTGTCGTTTGAATAATGCACCCATCGAGTTACCTGAAATTCGGATTCCCATTCTACGTCGACAGAGGGGCGTAAAAATGGTAGCCTAACGTTTTTTTCTCTGATTTGGTTTTAAAATACTATACCAATACCTCGATGGGAATCCACACAAAATCAAATTTTTTGAAAAAAATACGTTAGTGAGTTGTCATTCAAGAATCCTAATCGCATAGAAATTGCGTTAAAAAATGATGTTCGGTTACCTTTTTTGCAATAACTTTTTAACTGTAAGGAATTCTTTAACGCGTGCAGAATGTTTTAGAAAGTAGACATTCCGAACTTGAATTTCAACACAAATTTGGAAGTTTTCCGGCTTAAATCATGGGAGTATTTGTCGTTTGAATAATGCACCCATCGAGTTACCTGAAATTCGGATTCCTATTCTGCGTCGACAGAAGGGCGTAAAAATGGTAGTCTAACGTTTTTTTCTCTGATTTGGTTTTAAAATACTATACCAATACCTCGATGGGAATCCACACAAAATCAATTTTTTTGAAAAAAATACGTTAGTGAGTTGTCATTCAAGAATCCTAATCGCATAGAAATTGCGTTAAAAAATGATGTTCGGTTACCTTTTTTGCAATAACTTTTTAACTGTAAGGAATTCTTTAACGCGTGCAGAATGTTTTAGAAAGTAGACATTCCGAACTTGAATTTCAACACAAATTTGGAAGTTTTCCGGCTTAAATCATGGGAGTATTTGTCGTTTGAATAATGCACCCATCGAGTTACCTGAAATTCGGATTCCTATTCTGCGTCGACAGAAGGGCGTAAAAATGGTAGTCTAACGTTTTTTTCTCTGATTTGGTTTTAAAATACTTTACCAATACCTCGATGGGAATCCACACAAAATCAATTTTTTTGAAAAAAATACGTTAGTGAGTTGTCATTCAAGAATCCTAATCGCATAGAAATTGCGTTAAAAAATAATGTTCGGTTACCTTTTTTGCAATAACTATTTAACCGTAAGGAATTCTTTAACGGGTGCAGAATGTTTTAGAAAGTAGACATTCCGAACTTGAATTTCAACACAAATTTGGAAGTTTTCCGGCTTAAATCATGGGAGTATTTGTCGTTTGAATAATGCACCCATCGAGTTACCTGAAATTCGGATTCCTATTCTGCGTCGACAGAAGGGCGTAAAAATGGTAGTCTAACGTTTTTTTCTCTGATTTGGTGTTAAAATACTATACCAATACCTCGATGGGAATCCACACAAAATCAATTTTTTTGAAAAAAATACGTTAGTGAGTTGTCATTCAAGAATCCTAATCGCATAGAAATTGCGTTAAAAAATGATGTTCGGTTACCTTTTTTGCAATAACTTTTTAACTGTAAGGAATTCTTTAACGCGTGCAGAATGTTTTAGAAAGTAGACATTCCGAACTTGAATTTCAACACAAATTTGGAAGTTTTCCGGCTTAAATCATGGGAGTATTTGTCGTTTGAATAATGCACCCATCGAGTTACCTGAAATTCGGATTCCTATTCTGCGTCGACAGAAGGGCGTAAAAATGGTAGTCTAACGTTTTTTTCTCTGATTTGGTTTTAAAATACTATACCAATACCTCGATGGGAATCCACACAAAATCAATTTTTTTGAAAAAAATACGTTAGTGAGTTGTCATTCAAGAATCCTAATCGCATAGAAATTGCGTTAAAAAATGATGTTCGGTTACCTTTTTTGCAATAACTTTTTAACTGTAAGGAATTCTTTAACGCGTGCAGAATGTTTTAGAAAGTAGACATTCCGAACTTGAATTTCAACACAAATTTGGAAGTTTTCCGGCTTAAATCATGGGAGTATTTGTCGTTTGAATAATGCACCCATCGAGTTACCTGAAATTCGGATTCCTATTCTGCGTCGACAGAAGGGCGTAAAAATGGTAGTCTAACGTTTTTTTCTCTGATTTGGTGTTAAAATACTATACCAATACCTCGATGGGAATCCACACAAAATCAATTTTTTTGAAAAAAATACGTTAGTGAGTTGTCATTCAAGAATCCTAATCGCTTAAATTGCGTTAAAAAATGATGTTCGGTTACCTTTTTTGCAATAACTTTTTAACCGGAAGGAATTCTTTAACAGGTGCAGAATGTTTTAGAAAGTAGACATTCCGAACTTGAATTTCAACACAAATTTGGAAGTTTTCCGGCTTAAATCATGGGAGTATTTGTCGTTTGAATAATGCACCCATCGAGTTACCTGAAATTCGGATTCCATTCTGCGTCGACAGAAGGGCGTAAAAATGGTAGTCTAACGTTTTTTTCTCTGATTTGGTGTTAAAATACTATACCAATACCTCGATGGGAATCCACACAAAATCAATTTTTTTGAAAAAAATACGTTAGTGAGTTGTCATTCAAGAATCCTAATCGCATAGAAATTGCGTTAAAAAATGATGTTCGGTTACCTTTTTTGCAATAACTTTTTAACTGTAAGGAATTCTTTAACGGGTGCAGAATGTTTTAGAAAGTAGACATTCCGAACTTGAATTTCAACACAAATTTGGATCTTTTCCGGCTTAAATCATGGGAGTATTTGTCGTTTGAATAATGCACCCATCGAGTTACCTGAAATTCGGATTCCTATTCTGCGTCGACAGAAGGGCGTAAAAATGGTAGTCTAACGTTTTTTTCTCTGATTTGGTTTTAAAATACTATACCAATACCTCGATGGGAATCCACACAAAATCAATTTTTTTGAAAAAAATACGTTAGTGAGTTGTCATTCAAGAATCCTAATCGCATAGAAATTGCGTTAAAAAATGATGTTTGGTTACCTTTTTTGCAATAACTTTTTAACTGTAAGGAATTCTTTAACGCGTGCAGAATGTTTTAGAAAGTAGACATTCCGAACTTGAATTTCAACACAAATTTGGAAGTTTTCCGGCTTAAATCATGGGAGTATTTGTCGTTTGAATAATGCACCCATCGAGTTACCTGAAATTCGGATTCCCATTCTACGTCGACAGAAGGGCGTAAAAATGGTAGCCTAACGTTATTTTGGTTTTAAAATACTATACCAATACCTCGATGGGAATCCACACAAAATCAAATTTTTTGAAAAAAATACGTTAGTGAGTTGTCATTCAAGAATCCTAATCGCATAGAAATTGCGTTAAAAAATGATGTTCGGTTACCTTTTTTGCAATAACTTTTTAACCGGAAGGAATTCTTTAACAGGTGCAGAATGTTTTAGAAAGTAGACATTCCGAACTTGAATTTCAACACAAATTTGGAAGTTTTCCGGCTTAAATCATGGGAGTATTTGTCGTTTGAATAATGCACCCATCGAGTTACCTGAAATTCGGATTCCTATTCTGCGTCGACAGAAGGGCGTAAAAATGGTAGTCTAACGTTTTTTTCTCTGATTTGGTGTTAAAATACTATACCAATACCTCGATGGGAATCCACACAAAATCAATTTTTTTTAAAAAAAATACGTTAGTGAGTTGTCATTCAAGAATCCTAATCGCATAGAAATTGCGTTAAAAAAAAAATGATTCGGTTACCTTTTTTGCAATAACTTTTTAACTGTAAGGAATTCTTTAACGCGTGCAGAATGTTTTAGAAAGTAGACATTCCGAACTTGAATTTCAACACAAATTTGGAAGTTTTCCGGCTTAAATCATGGGAGTATTTGTCGTTTGAATAATGCACCCATCGAGTTACCTGAAATTCGGATTCCCATTCTGCGTCGACAGAAGGGCGTAAAAATGGTAGTCTAACGTTTTTTTCTCTGATTTGGTTTTAAAATACTATACCAATACCTCGATGGGAATCCACACAAAATCAAATTTTTTTGAAAAAAATACGTTAGTGAGTTGTCATTCAAGAATCCTAATCGCATAGAAATTGCGTTAAAAAATGATGTTTGGTTACCTTTTTTGCAATAACTTTTTAACTGTAAGGAATTCTTTAACGCGTGCAGAATGTTTTAGAAAGTAGACATTCCGAACTTGAATTTCAACACAAATTTGGAAGTTTTCCGGCTTAAATCATGGGAGTATTTGTCGTTTGAATAATGCACCCGTCGAGTTACCTGAAATTCGGATTCCCATTCTGCGTCGACAGAAGGGCGTAAAAATGGTAGCCTAACGTTTTTTTCTCTGATTTGGTTTTAAAATACTATACCAATACCTCGATGGGAATCCACACAAAATCAAATTTTTTGAAAAAAATACGTTAGTGAGTTGTCATTCAAGAATCCTAATCGCATAGAAATTGCGTTAAAAAATGATGTTCGGTTACCTTTTTTGCAATAACTTTTTAACTGTAAGGAATTCTTTAACGCGTGCAGAATGTTTTAGAAAGTAGACATTCCGAACTTGAATTTCAACACAAATTTGGAAGTTTTCCGGCTTAAATCATGGGAGTATTTGTCGTTTGAATAATGCACCCATCGAGTTACCTGAAATTCGGATTCCTATTCTGCGTCGACAGAAGGGCGTAAAAATGGTAGTCTAACGTTTTTTTCTCTGATTTGGTGTTAAAATACTATACCAATACCTCGATGGGAATCCACACAAAATCAAATTTTTTGAAAAAAATACGTTAGTGAGTTGTCATTCAAGAATCCTAATCGCATAGAAATTGCGTTAAAAAATGATGTTTGGTTACCTTTTTTGCAATAACTTTTTAACTGTAAGGAATTCTTTAACGCGTGCAGAATGTTTTAGAAAGTAGACATTCCGAACTTGAATTTCAACACAAATTTGGAAGTTTTCCGGCTTAAATCATGGGAGTATTTGTCGTTTGAATAATGCACCCATCGAGTTACCTGAAATTCGGATTCCCATTCTACGTCGACAGAAGGGCGTAAAAATGGTAGCCTAACGTTTTTTTCTCTGATTTGGTTTTAAAATACTATACCAATACCTCGATGGGAATCCACACAAAATCAATTTTTTTGAAAAAAATACGTTAGTGAGTTGTCATTCAAGAATCCTAATCGCATAGAAATTGCGTTAAAAAATGATGTTTGGTTACCTTTTTTGCAATAACTTTTAACTGTAAGGAATTCTTTAACGCGTGCAGAATGTTTTAGAAAGTAGACATTCCGAACTTGAATTTCAACACAAATTTGGAAGTTTTCCGGCTTAAATCATGGGAGTATTTGTCGTTTGAATAATGCACCCGTCGAGTTACCTGAAATTCGGATTCCCATTCTGCGTCGACAGAAGGGCGTAAAAATGGTAGCCTAACGTTTTTTTCTTTGATTTGGTTTTAAAATACTATACCAATACCTCGATGGGAATCCACACAAAATCAAATTTTTTGAAAAAAATACGTTAGTGAGTTGTCATTCAAGAATCCTAATCGCATAGAAATTGCGTTAAAAAATGATGTTCGGTTACCTTTTTTGCAATAACTTTTTAACTGTAAGGAATTCTTTAACGCGTGCAGAATGTTTTAGAAAGTAGACATTCCGAACTTGAATTTCAACACAAATTTGGAAGTTTTCCGGCTTAAATCATGGGAGTATTTGTCGTTTGAATAATGCACCCCGTCGAGTTACCTGAAATTCGGATTCCCATTCTGCGTCGACAGAAGGGCGTAAAAATGGTAGCCTAACGTTTTTTTCTCTGATTTGGTTTTAAAATACTATACCAATACCTCGATGGGAATCCACACAAAATCAAATTTTTTGAAAAAAATACGTTAGTGAGTTGTCATTCAAGAATCCTAATCGCATAGAAATTGCGTTAAAAAATGATGTTCGGTTACCTTTTTTGCAATAACTTTTTAACCGGAAGGAATTCTTTAACAGGTGCAGAATGTTTTAGAAAGTAGACATTCCGAACTTGAATTTCAACACAAATTTGGAAGTTTTCCGGCTTAAATCATGGGAGTATTTGTCGTTTGAATAATGCACCCATCGAGTTACCTGAAATTCGGATTCCTATTCTGCGTCGACAGAAGGGCGTAAAAATGGTAGTCTAACGTTTTTTTCTCTGATTTGGTGTTAAAATACTATACCAATACCTCGATGGGAATCCACCCAATATCAATTTTTTTGAAAAAAATACGTTAGTGAGTTGTCATTCAAGAATCCTAATCGCATAGAAATTGCGTTAAAAAATGATGTTCGGTTACCTTTTTTGCAATAACTTTTTAACCGTAAGGAATTCTTTAACGGGTGCAGAATGTTTTAGAAAGTAGACATTCCGAACTTGAATTTCAACACAAATTTGGAAGTTTTCCGGCTTAAATCATGGGAGTATTTGTCGTTTGAATAATGCACCCATCGAGTTACCTGAAATTCGGATTCCTATTCTGCGTCGACAGAAGGGCGTAAAAATGGTAGTCTAACGTTTTTTTCTCTGATTTGGTTTTAAAATACTATACCAATACCTCGATGGGAATCCACACAAAATCAATTTTTTTGAAAAAAATACGTTAGTGAGTTGTCATTCAAGAATCCTAATCGCATAGAAATTGCGTTAAAAAATGATGTTTGGTTACCTTTTTTGCAATAACTTTTTAACTGTAAGGAATTCTTTAACGCGTGCAGAATGTTTTAGAAAGTAGACATTCCGAACTTGAATTTCAACACAAATTTGGAAGTTTTCCGGCTTAAATCATGGGAGTATTTGTCGTTTGAATAATGCACCCATCGAGTTACCTGAAATTCGGATTCCCATTCTGCGTCGACAGAAGGGCGTAAAAATGGTAGCCTAACGTTTTTTTCTCTGATTTGGTTTTAAAATACTATACCAATACCTCGATGGGAATCCACACAAAATCAAATTTTTTGAAAAAAATACGTTAGTGAGTTGTCATTCAAGAATCCTAATCGCATAGAAATTGCGTTAAAAAATGATGTTCGGTTACCTTTTTTGCAATAACTTTTTAACTGTAAGGAATTCTTTAACGCGTGCAGAATGTTTTAGAAAGTAGACATTCCGAACTTGAATTTCAACACAAATTTGGAAGTTTTCCGGCTTAAATCATGGGAGTATTTGTCGTTTGAATAATGCACCCATCGAGTTACCTGAAATTCGGATTCCATTCTGCGTCGACAGAAGGGCGTAAAAATGGAAGTTTAACGCTTTTTTCTCTGATTTGGTTTTAAAATACTATACCAATACCTCAATGGGAATCCACAAAAAATCAATTTTTTTGAAAAAAATGCGTTAGTGAGTTGTCATTCAAGAATCCTAATCGCATAGAAATTGCGTTAAAAAATGATGTTCGGTTACCTTTTTTGCAATAACTTTTTAACCGTAAGGAATTCTTTAACGGATGCAGAATGTTTTAGAAAGTAGACATTCCGAACATGAATTTCAACACAAATTTGAAAGTTTTCCGGCTTAAATCATGGGAGTATTTGTCGTTTGAATAATGCACCCATCGAGTTACCTGAAATTCGGATTCCCATTCTGCGTCGACAGAAGGGCGTAAAAATGGTAGTCTAACGTTTTTTTCTCTGATTTGGTGTTAAAATACTATACCAATACCTCGATGGGAATCCACACAAAATCAAATTTTTTTGAAAAAAATACGTTAGTGAGTTGTCATTCAAGAATCCTAATCGCATAGAAATTGCGTTAAAAAATGATGTTTGGTTACCTTTTTTGCAATAACTTTTTAACTGTAAGGAATTCTTTAACGCGTGCAGAATGTTTTAGAAAGTAGACATTCCGAACTTGAATTTCAACACAAATTTGGAAGTTTTCCGGCTTAAATCATGGGAGTATTTGTCGTTTGAATAATGCACCCGTCGAGTTACCTGAAATTCGGATTCCCATTCTGCGTCGACAGAAGGGCGTAAAAATGGTAGCCTAACGTTTTTTTCTTTGATTTGGTTTTAAAATACTATACCAATACCTCGATGGGAATCCACACAAAATCAAATTTTTTGAAAAAAATACGTTAGTGAGTTGTCATTCAAGAATCCTAATCGCATAGAAATTGCGTTAAAAAATGATGTTTGGTTACCTTTTTTGCAATAACTTTTTAACTGTAAGGAATTCTTTAACGCGTGCAGAATGTTTTAGAAAGTAGACATTCCGAACTTGAATTTCAACACAAATTTGGAAGTTTTCCGGCTTAAATCATGGGAGTATTTGTCGTTTGAATAATGCACCCGTCGAGTTACCTGAAATTCAGATTCCCATTCTGCGTCGACAGAAGAGCGTGAAAATGGTAGCCTAACGTTTTTTTCTCTGATTTGGTTTTAAAATACTATACCAATACCTCGATGGGAATCCACACAAAATCAAATTTTTTGAAAAAAATACGTTAGTGAGTTGTCATTCAAGAATCCTAATCGCATAGAAATTGCGTTAAAAAATGATGTTCGGTTACCTTTTTTGCAATAACTTTTTAACTGTAAGGAATTCTTTAACGCGTGCAGAATGTTTTAGAAAGTAGACATTCCGAACTTGAATTTCAACACAAATTTGGAAGTTTTCCGGCTTAAATCATGGGAGTATTTGTCGTTTGAATAATGCACCCGTCGAGTTACCTGAAATTCGGATTCCCATTCTGCGTCGACAGAAGGGCGTAAAAATGGTAGCCTAACGTTTTTTTCTTTGATTTGGTTTTAAAATACTATACCAATACCTCGATGGGAATCCACACAAAATCAAATTTTTTGAAAAAAATACGTTAGTGAGTTGTCATTCAAGAATCCTAATCGCATAGAAATTGCGTTAAAAAATGATGTTCGGTTACCTTTTTTGCAATAACTTTTTAACTGTAAGGAATTCTTTAACGCGTGCAGAATGTTTTAGAAAGTAGACATTCCGAACTTGAATTTCAACACAAATTTGGAAGTTTTCCGGCTTAAATCATGGGAGTATTTGTCGTTTGAATAATGCACCCATCGAGTTACCTGAAATTCGGATTCCCATTCTGCGTCGACAGAAGGGCGTAAAAATGGTAGCCTAACGTTTTTTTCTCTGATTTGGTTTTAAAATACTATACCAATACCTCGATGGGAATCCACACAAAATCAAATTTTTTGAAAAAAATACGTTAGTGAGTTGTCATTCAAGAATCCTAATCGCATAGAAATTGCGTTAAAAAATGATGTTCGGTTACCTTTTTTGCAATAACTTTTTAACCGTAAGGAATTCTTTAACGGGTGCAGAATGTTTTAGAAAGTAGACATTCCGAACTTGAATTTCAACACAAATTTGGAAGTTTTCCGGCTTAAATCATGGGAGTATTTGTCGTTTGAATAATGCACCCATCGAGTTACCTGAAATTCGGATTCCTATTCTGCGTCGACAGAAGGGCGTAAAAATGGTAGTCTAACGTTTTTTTCTCTGATTTGGTTTTAAAATACTATACCAATACCTCGATGGGAATCCACACAAAATCAAATTTTTTGAAAAAAATACGTTAGTGAGTTGTCATTCAAGAATCCTAATCGCATAGAAATTGCGTTAAAAAATGATGTTCGGTTACCTTTTTTGCAATAACTTTTTAACCGGAAGGAATTCTTTAACAGGTGCAGAATGTTTTAGAAAGTAGACATTCCGAACTTGAATTTCACACAAATTTGGAAGTTTTCCGGCTTAAATCATGGGAGTATTTGTCGTTTGAATAATGCACCCATCGAGTTACCTGAAATTCGGATTCCCATTCTACGTCGACAGAAGGGCGTAAAAATGGTAGCCTAACGTTTTTTTCTCTGATTTGGTT
The DNA here is from genome assembly GCA_032878915.1 of Castanopsis chinensis. Lineage (NCBI taxonomy): Eukaryota > Viridiplantae > Streptophyta > Magnoliopsida > Fagales > Fagaceae > Castanopsis > Castanopsis chinensis. The sequence continues at coordinate 84,434 of JAVQMG010000044.1, forward strand.
TTAAAATACTATACCAATACCTCGATGGGAATCCACACAAAATCAAATTTTTTGAAAAAAATACGTTAGTGAGTTGTCATTCAAGAATCCTAATCGCATAGAAATTGCGTTAAAAAATGATGTTTGGTTACCTTTTTTGCAATAACTTTTTAACTGTAAGGAATTCTTTAACGCGTGCAGAATGTTTTAGAAAGTAGACATTCCGAACTTGAATTTCAACACAAATTTGGAAGTTTTCCGGCTTAAATCATGGGAGTATTTGTCGTTTGAATAATGCACCCATCGAGTTACCTGAAATTCGGATTCCGATTCTGCGTCGACAGAAGGGCGTAAAAATGGTAGTCTAACGTTTTTTTCTCTGATTTGGTTTTAAAATACTATACCAATACCTCGATGGGAATCCACACAAAATCAATTTTTTTGAAAAAAATACGTTAGTGAGTTGTCATTCAAGAATCCTAATCGCATAGAAATTGCGTTAAAAAATGATGTTTGGTTACCTTTTTTGCAATAACTTTTTAACTGTAAGGAATTCTTTAACGCGTGCAGAATGTTTTAGAAAGTAGACATTCCGAACTTGAATTTCAACACAAATTTGGAAGTTTTCCGGCTTAAATCATGGGAGTATTTGTCGTTTGAATAATGCACCCGTCGAGTTACCTGAAATTCGGATTCCCATTCTGCGTCGACAGAAGGGCGTAAAAATGGTAGCCTAACGTTTTTTTCTTTGATTTGGTTTTAAAATACTATACCAATACCTCGATGGGAATCCACACAAAATCAAATTTTTTGAAAAAAATACGTTAGTGAGTTGTCATTCAAGAATCCTAATCGCATAGAAATTGCGTTAAAAAATGATGTTCGGTTACCTTTTTTGCAATAACTTTTTAACTGTAAGGAATTCTTTAACGCGTGCAGAATGTTTTAGAAAGTAGACATTCCGAACTTGAATTTCAACACAAATTTGGAAGTTTTCCGGCTTAAATCATGGGAGTATTTGTCGTTTGAATAATGCACCCATCGAGTTACCTGAAATTCGGATTCCTATTCTGCGTCGACAGAAGGGCGTAAAAATGGTAGTCTAACGTTTTTTTCTCTGATTTGGTTTTAAAATACTATACCAATACCTCGATGGGAATCCACACAAAATCAAATTTTTTGAAAAAAATACGTTAGTGAGTTGTCATTCAAGAATCCTAATCGCATAGAAATTGCGTTAAAAAATGATGTTCGGTTACCTTTTTTGCAATAACTTTTTAACTGTAAGGAATTCTTTAACGCGTGCAGAATGTTTTAGAAAGTAGACATTCCGAACTTGAATTTCAACACAAATTTGGAAGTTTTCCGGCTTAAATCATGGGAGTATTTGTCGTTTGAATAATGCACCCGTCGAGTTACCTGAAATTCGGATTCCCATTCTGCGTCGACAGAAGGGCGTAAAAATGGTAGCCTAACGTTTTTTTCTTTGATTTGGTTTTAAAATACTATACCAATACCTCGATGGGAATCCACACAAAATCAAATTTTTTGAAAAAAATACGTTAGTGAGTTGTCATTCAAGAATCCTAATCGCATAGAAATTGCGTTAAAAAATGATGTTCGGTTACCTTTTTTGCAATAACTTTTTAACTGTAAGGAATTCTTTAACGCGTGCAGAATGTTTTAGAAAGTAGACATTCCGAACTTGAATTTCAACACAAATTTGGAAGTTTTCCGGCTTAAATCATGGGAGTATTTGTCGTTTGAATAATGCACCCATCGAGTTACCTGAAATTCGGATTCCCATTCTGCGTCGACAGAAGGGCGTAAAAATGGTAGTCTAACGTTTTTTTCTCTGATTTGGTGTTAAAATACTATATACCAATACCTCGATGGGAATCCACACAAAATCAAATTTTTTGAAAAAAATACGTTAGTGAGTTGTCATTCAAGAATCCTAATCGCATAGAAATTGCGTTAAAAAATGATGTTCGGTTACCTTTTTTGCAATAACTTTTTAACTGTAAGGAATTCTTTAACGCGTGCAGAATGTTTTAGAAAGTAGACATTCCGAACTTGAATTTCAACACAAATTTGGAAGTTTTCCGGCTTAAATCATGGGAGTATTTGTCGTTTGAATAATGCACCCATCGAGTTACCTGAAATTCGGATTCCCATTCTGCGTCGACAGAAGGGCGTAAAAATGGTAGTCTAACGTTTTTTTCTCTGATTTGGTTTTAAAATACTATACCAATACCTCGATGGGAATCCACACAAAATCAAATTTTTTGAAAAAAATACGTTAGTGAGTTGTCATTCAAGAATCCTAATCGCATAGAAATTGCGTTAAAAAATGATGTTTGGTTACCTTTTTTGCAATAACTTTTTAACTGTAAGGAATTCTTTAACGCGTGCAGAATGTTTTAGAAAGTAGACATTCCGAACTTGAATTTCAACACAAATTTGGAAGTTTTCCGGCTTAAATCATGGGAGTATTTGTCGTTTGAATAATGCACCCGTCGAGTTACCTGAAATTCGGATTCCCATTCTGCGTCGACAGAAGGGCGTAAAAATGGTAGCCTAACGTTTTTTTCTCTGATTTGGTTTTAAAATACTATACCAATACCTCGATGGGAATCCACACAAAATCAAATTTTTTGAAAAAAATACGTTAGTGAGTTGTCATTCAAGAATCCTAATCGCATAGAAATTGCGTTAAAAAATGATGTTCGGTTACCTTTTTTGCAATAACTTTTTAACTGTAAGGAATTCTTTAACGCGTGCAGAATGTTTTAGAAAGTAGACATTCCGAACTTGAATTTCAACACAAATTTGGAAGTTTTCCGGCTTAAATCATGGGAGTATTTGTCGTTTGAATAATGCACCCATCGAGTTACCTGAAATTCGGATTCCTATTCTGCGTCGACAGAAGGGCGTAAAAATGGTAGTCTAACGTTTTTTTCTCTGATTTGGTTTTAAAATACTATACCAATACCTCGATGGGAATCCACACAAAATCAAATTTTTTGAAAAAAATACGTTAGTGAGTTGTCATTCAAGAATCCTAATCGCATAGAAATTGCGTTAAAAAATGATGTTCGGTTACCTTTTTTGCAATAACTTTTTAACCGGAAGGAATTCTTTAACAGGTGCAGAATGTTTTAGAAAGTAGACATTCCGAACTTGAATTTCAACACAAATTTGGAAGTTTTCCGGCTTAAATCATGGGAGTATTTGTCGTTTGAATAATGCACCCATCGAGTTACCTGAAATTCGGATTCCTATTCTGCGTCGACAGAAGGGCGTAAAAATGGTAGTCTAACGTTTTTTTCTCTGATTTGGTGTTAAAATACTATACCAATACCTCGATGGGAATCCACACAAAATCAAATTTTTTGAAAAAAATACGTTAGTGAGTTGTCATTCAAGAATCCTAATCGCATAGAAATTGCGTTAAAAAATGATGTTCGGTTACCTTTTTTGCAATAACTTTTTAACCGGAAGGAATTCTTTAACAGGTGCAGAATGTTTTAGAAAGTAGACATTCCGAACTTGAATTTCAACACAAATTTGGAAGTTTTCCGGCTTAAATCATGGGAGTATTTGTCGTTTGAATAATGCACCCATCGAGTTACCTGAAATTCGGATTCCTATTCTGCGTCGACAGAAGGGCGTAAAAATGGTAGCCTAACGTTTTTTTCTCTGATTTGGTTTTAAAATACTATACCAATACCTCGATGGGAATCCACACAAAATCAAATTTTTTGAAAAAAATACGTTAGTGAGTTGTCATTCAAGAATCCTAATCGCATAGAAATTGCGTTAAAAAATGATGTTCGGTTACCTTTTTTGCAATAACTTTTTAATCGTAAGGAATTCTTTAATGGATGCAGAATGTTTTAGAAAGTAGACATTCCGAACATGAATTTCAACACAAATTTGAAAGTTTTCCGGCTTAAATCATGGGAGTATTTGTCGTTTGAATAATGCACCCATCGAGTTACCTGAAATTCGGATTCCTATTCTGCTTCGACAGAAGGGCGTAAAAATGGTAGTCTAACGTTTTTTTCTCTGATTTGGTTTTAAAATACTATACCAATACCTCGATGGGAATCCACACAAAATCAAATTTTTTGAAAAAAATACGTTAGTGAGTTGTCATTCAAGAATCCTAATCGCATAGAAATTGCGTTAAAAAATGATGTTCGGTTACCTTTTTTGCAATAACTTTTTAACCGGAAGGAATTCTTTAACAGGTGCAGAATGTTTTAGAAAGTAGACATTCCGAACTTGAATTTCAACACAAATTTGGAAGTTTTCCGGCTTAAATCATGGGAGTATTTGTCGTTTGAATAATGCACCCGTCGAGTTACTGAAATTCGGATTCCCATTCTGCGTCGACAGAAGGGCGTAAAAATGGTAGCCTAACGTTTTTTTCTCTGATTTGGTTTTAAAATACTATACCAATACCTCGATGGGAATCCACACAAAATCAAATTTTTTGAAAAAAATACGTTAGTGAGTTGTCATTCAAGAATCCTAATCGCATAGAAATTGCGTTAAAAAATGATGTTCGGTTACCTTTTTTGCAATAACTTTTTAACCGGAAGGAATTCTTTAACAGGTGCAGAATGTTTTAGAAAGTAGACATTCCGAACTTGAATTTCAACACAAATTTGGAAGTTTTCCGGCTTAAATCATGGGAGTATTTGTCGTTTGAATAATGCACCCATCGAGTTACCTGAAATTCGGATTCCTATTCTGCGTCGACAGAAGGGCGTAAAAATGGTAGTCTAACGTTTTTTTCTCTGATTTGGTGTTAAAATACTATACCAATACCTCGATGGGAATCCACACAAAATCAAATTTTTTGAAAAAAATACGTTAGTGAGTTGTCATTCAAGAATCCTAATCGCATAGAAATTGCGTTAAAAAATGATGTTTGGTTACCTTTTTTGCAATAACTTTTTAACTGTAAGGAATTCTTTAACGCGTGCAGAATGTTTTAGAAAGTAGACATTCCGAACTTGAATTTCAACACAAATTTGGAAGTTTTCCGGCTTAAATCATGGGAGTATTTGTCGTTTGAATAATGCACCCGTCGAGTTACCTGAAATTCAGATTCCCATTCTGCGTCGACAGAAGAGCGTGAAAATGGTAGCCTAACGTTTTTTTCTCTGATTTGGTTTTAAAATACTATACCAATACCTCGATGGGAATCCACACAAAATCAAATTTTTTGAAAAAAATACGTTAGTGAGTTGTCATTCAAGAATCCTAATCGCATAGAAATTGCGTTAAAAAATGATGTTCGGTTACCTTTTTTGCAATAACTTTTTAACTGTAAGGAATTCTTTAACGCGTGCAGAATGGTTTTAAAAAGTAGACATTCGAACTTGAATTTCAACACAAATTTGGAAGTTTTCCGGCTTAAATCATGGGAGTATTTGTCGTTTGAATAATGCACCCATCGAGTTACCTGAAATTCGGATTCCCATTCTGCGTCGACAGAAGGGCGTAAAAATGGTAGTCTAACGTTTTTTTCTCTGATTTGGTGTTAAAATACTATACCAATACCTCGATGGGAATCCACACAAAATCAAATTTTTTGAAAAAAATACGTTAGTGAGTTGTCATTCAAGAATCCTAATCGCATAGAAATTGCGTTAAAAAATGATGTTCGGTTACCTTTTTTGCAATAACTTTTTAACTGTAAGGAATTCTTTAACGCGTGCAGAATGTTTTAGAAAGTAGACATTCCGAACTTGAATTTCAACACAAATTTGGAAGTTTTCCGGCTTAAATCATGGGAGTATTTGTCGTTTGAATAATGCACCCATCGAGTTACCTGAAATTCGGATTCCCATTCTGCGTCGACAGAAGGGCGTAAAAATGGTAGCCTAACGTTTTTTTCTCTGATTTGGTTTTAAAATACTACACCAATACCTCGATGGGAATCCACACAAAATCAAATTTTTTGAAAAAAATACGTTAGTGAGTTGTCATTCAAGAATCCTAATCGCTTAGAAATTGCGTTAAAAAATGATGTTCGGTTACCTTTTTTGCAATAACTTTTTAACTGTAAGGAATTCTTTAACGCGTGCAGAATGTTTTAGAAAGTAGACATTCCGAACTTGAATTTCAACACAAATTTGGAAGTTTTCCGGCTTAAATCATGGGAGTATTTGTCGTTTGAATAATGCACCCATCGAGTTACCTGAAATTCGGATTCCTATTCTGCGTCGACAGAAGGGCGTAAAAATGGTAGTCTAACGTTTTTTTCTCTGATTTGGTGTTAAAATACTATACCAATACCTCGATGGGAATCCACACAAAATCAAATTTTTTGAAAAAAATACGTTAGTGAGTTGTCATTCAAGAATCCTAATCGCATAGAAATTGCGTTAAAAAATGATGTTCGGTTACCTTTTTTGCAATAACTTTTTAACTGTAAGGAATTCTTTAACGCGTGCAGAATGTTTTAGAAAGTAGACATTCCGAACTTGAATTTCAACACAAATTTGGAAGTTTTCCGGCTTAAATCATGGGAGTATTTGTCGTTTGAATAATGCACCCATCGAGTTACCTGAAATTCGGATTCCTATTCTGCGTCGACAGAAGGGCGTAAAAATGGTAGTCTAACGTTTTTTTCTCTGATTTGGTTTTAAAATACTATACCAATACCTCGATGGGAATCCACACAAAATCAATTTTTTTGAAAAAAATACGTTAGTGAGTTGTCATTCAAGAATCCTAATCGCATAGAAATTGCGTTAAAAAATGATGTTTGGTTACCTTTTTTGCAATAACTTTTTAACTGTAAGGAATTCTTTAACGCGTGCAGAATGTTTTAGAAAGTAGACATTCCGAACTGAATTTCAACACAAATTTGGAAGTTTTCCGGCTTAAATCATGGGAGTATTTGTCGTTTGAATAATGCACCCATCGAGTTACCTGAAATTCGGATTCCTATTCTGCGTCGACAGAAGGGCGTAAAAATGGTAGTCTAACGTTTTTTTCTCTGATTTGGTGTTAAAATACTATACCAATACCTCGATGGGAATCCACACAAAATCAAATTTTTTGAAAAAAATACGTTAGTGAGTTGTCATTCAAGAATCCTAATCGCTTAGAAATTGCGCTAAAAAATGATGTTCGGTTACCTTTTTTGCAATAACTTTTTAACTGTAAGGAATTCTTTAACGCGTGCAGAATGTTTTAGAAAGTAGACATTCCGAACTTGAATTTCAACACAAATTTGGAAGTTTTCCGGCTTAAATCATGGGAGTATTTGTCGTTTGAATAATGCACCCATCGAGTTACCTGAAATTCGGATTCCTATTCTGCGTCGACAGAAGGGCGTAAAAATGGTAGTCTAACGTTTTTTTCTCTGATTTGGTGTTAAAATACTATACCAATACCTCGATGGGAATCCACACAAAATCAAATTTTTTGAAAAAAATACGTTAGTGAGTTGTCATTCAAGAATCCTAATCGCATAGAAATTGCGTTAAAAAATGATGTTCGGTTACCTTTTTTGCAATAACTTTTTAACTGTAAGGAATTCTTTAACGCGTGCAGAATGTTTTAGAAAGTAGACATTCCGAACTTGAATTTCAACACAAATTTGGAAGTTTTCCGGCTTAAATCATGGGAGTATTTGTCGTTTGAATAATGCACCCGTCGAGTTACCTGAAATTCAGATTCCCATTCTGCGTCGACAGAAGAGCGTGAAAATGGTAGCCTAACGTTTTTTTCTCTGATTTGGTTTTAAAATACTATACCAATACCTCGATGGGAATCCACACAAAATCAAATTTTTTGAAAAAAATACGTTAGTGAGTTGTCATTCAAGAATCCTAATCGCATAGACTTGTTAAAAAATGATGTTTGGTTACCTTTTTTGCAATAACTTTTTAACTGTAAGGAATTCTTTAACGCGTGCAGAATGTTTTAGAAAGTAGACATTCCGAACTTGAATTTCAACACAAATTTGGAAGTTTGCCGGCTTAAATCATGGGAGTATTTGTCGTTTGAATAATGCACCCATCGAGTTACCTGAAATTCGGATTCCTATTCTGCGTCGACAGAAGGGCGTAAAAATGGAAGTCTAACGCTTTTTTCTCTGATTTGGTTTTAAAATACTATACCAATACCTCAATGGGAATCCACAAAAAATCAATTTTTTTGAAAAAAATGCGTTAGTGAGTTGTCATTCAAGAATCCTAATCGCATAGAAATTGCGTTAAAAAATGATGTTTGGTTACCTTTTTTGCAATAACTTTTTAACTGTAAGGAATTCTTTAACGCGTGCAGAATGTTTTAGAAAGTAGACATTCCGAACTTGAATTTCAACACAAATTTGGAAGTTTTCCGGCTTAAATCATGGGAGTATTTGTCGTTTGAATAATGCACCCATCGAGTTACCTGAAATTCGGATTCCTATTCTGCGTCGACAGAAGGGCGTAAAAATGGTAGTCTAACGTTTTTTTCTCTGATTTGGTTTTAAAATACTATACCAATACCTCGATGGGAATCCACACAAAATCAATTTTTTTGAAAAAAATACGTTAGTGAGTTGTCATTCAAGAATCCTAATCGCATAGAAATTGCGTTAAAAAATGATGTTCGGTTACCTTTTTTGCAATAACTTTTTAACTGTAAGGAATTCTTTAACGCGTGCAGAATGTTTTAGAAAGTAGACATTCCGAACTTGAATTTCAACACAAATTTGGAAGTTTTCCGGCTTAAATCATGGGAGTATTTGTCGTTTGAATAATGCACCCATCGAGTTACCTGAAATTCGGATTCCTATTCTGCGTCGACAGAAGGGCGTAAAAATGGTAGTCTAACGTTTTTTTCTCTGATTTGGTGTTAAAATACTATACCAATACCTCGATGGGAATCCACACAAAATCAAATTTTTTGAAAAAAATACGTTAGTGAGTTGTCATTCAAGAATCCTAATCGCATAGAAATTGCGTTAAAAAATGATGTTCGGTTACCTTTTTTGCAATAACTATTTAACCGTAAGGAATTCTTTAACGGGTGCAGAATGTTTTAGAAAGTAGACATTCCGAACTTGAATTTCAACACAAATTTGGAAGTTTTCCGGCTTAAATCATGGGAGTATTTGTCGTTTGAATAATGCACCCATCGAGTTACCTGAAATTCGGATTCCTATTCTGCGTCGACAGAAGGGCGTAAAAATGGTAGTCTAACGTTTTTTTCTCTGATTTGGTTTTAAAATACTATACCAATACCTCGATGGGAATCCACACAAAATCAAATTTTTTGAAAAAAATACGTTAGTGAGTTGTCATTCAAGAATCCTAATCGCATAGAAATTGCGTTAAAAAATGATGTTCGGTTACCTTTTTTGCGATAACTTTTTAACTGTAAGGAATTCTTTAACGGGTGCGGAATGTTTTAGAAAGTAGACATTCCGAACTTGAATTTCAACACAAATTTGGAAGTTTTCCGGCTTAAATCATGGGAGTATTTGTCGTTTGAATAATGCACCCATCGAGTTACCTGAAATTCGGATTCCTATTCTGCGTCGACAGAAGGGCGTAAAAATGGTAGTCTAACGTTTTTTTCTCTGATTTGGTTTTAAAATACTATACCAATACCTCGATGGGAATCCACACAAAATCAAATTTTTTGAAAAAAATACGTTAGTGAGTTGTCATTCAAGAATCCTAATCGCATAGAAATTGCGTTAAAAAATGATGTTTGGTTACCTTTTTTGCAATAACTTTTTAACTGTAAGGAATTCTTTAACGCGTGCAGAATGTTTTAGAAAGTAGACATTCCGAACTTGAATTTCAACACAAATTTGGAAGTTTTCCGGCTTAAATCATGGGAGTATTTGTCGTTTGAATAATGCACCCATCGAGTTACCTGAAATTCGGATTCCCATTCTGCGTCGACAGAAGGGCGTAAAAATGGTAGCCTAACGTTTTTTTCTCTGATTTGGTTTTAAAATACTATACGAATACCTCGATGGGAATCCACACAAAATCAAATTTTTTGAAAAAAATACGTTAGTGAGTTGTCATTCAAGAATCCTAATCGCATAGAAATTGCGTTAAAAAATGATGTTCGGTTACCTTTTTTGCAATAACTTTTTAACTGTAAGGAATTCTTTAACGCGTGCAGAATGTTTTAGAAAGTAGACATTCCGAACTTGAATTTCAACACAAATTTGGAAGTTTTCCGGCTTAAATCATGGGAGTATTTGTCGTTTGAATAATGCACCCATCGAGTTACCTGAAATTCGGATTCCCATTCTGCGTCGACAGAAGGGCGTAAAAATGGTAGTCTAACGTTTTTTTCTCTGATTTGGTTTTAAAATACTATACCAATACCTCGATGGGAATCCACACAAAATCAAATTTTTTGAAAAAAATACGTTAGTGAGTTGTCATTCAAGAATCCTAATCGCATAGAAATTGCGTTAAAAAATGATGTTCGGTTACCTTTTTTGCGATAACTTTTTAACTGTAAGGAATTCTTTAACGGGTGCGGAATGTTTTAGAAAGTAGACATTCCGAACTTGAATTTCAACACAAATTTGGAAGTTTTCCGGCTTAAATCATGGGAGTATTTGTCGTTTGAATAATGCACCCATCGAGTTACCTGAAATTCGGATTCCTATTCTGCGTCGACAGAAGGGCGTAAAAATGGTAGTCTAACGTTTTTTTCTCTGATTTGGTTTTAAAATACTACACCAATACCTCGATGGGAATCCACACAAAATCAAATTTTTTGAAAAAAATACGTTAGTGAGTTGTCATTCAAGAATCCTAATCGCTTAGAAATTGCGCTAAAAAATGATGTTCGGTTACCTTTTTTGCAATAACTTTTTAACTGTAAGGAATTCTTTAACGCGTGCAGAATGTTTTAGAAAGTAGACATTCCGAACTTGAATTTCAACACAAATTTGGAAGTTTTCCGGCTTAAATCATGGGAGTATTTGTCGTTTGAATAATGCACCCATCGAGTTACCTGAAATTCGGATTCCTATTCTGCGTCGACAGAAGGGCGTAAAAATGGTAGTCTAACGTTTTTTTCTCTGATTTGGTGTTAAAATACTATACCAATACCTCGATGGGAATCCACACAAAATCAAATTTTTTGAAAAAAATACGTTAGTGAGTTGTCATTCAAGAATCCTAATCGCATAGAAATTGCGTTAAAAAATGATGTTCGGTTACCTTTTTTGCAATAACTTTTTAACTGTAAGGAATTCTTTAACAGGTGCAGAATGTTTTAGAAAGTAGACATTCCGAACTTGAATTTCAACACAAATTTGGAAGTTTTCCGGCTTAAATCATGGGAGTATTTGTCGTTTGAATAATGCACCCATCGAGTTACCTGAAATTCGGATTCCTATTCTGCGTCGACAGAAGGGCGTAAAAATGGTAGTCTAACGTTTTTTTCTCTGATTTTGGTTTTAAAATACTTTACCAATACCTCGATGGGAATCCACACAAAATCAATTTTTTTGAAAAAAATACGTTAGTGAGTTGTCATTCAAGAATCCTAATCGCATAGAAATTGCGTTAAAAAATGATGTTCGGTTACCTTTTTTGCAATAACTTTTTAACCGGAAGGAATTCTTTAACAGGTGCAGAATGTTTTAGAAAGTAGACATTCCGAACTTGAATTTCAACACAAATTTGGAAGTTTTCCGGCTTAAATCATGGGAGTATTTGTCGTTTGAATAATGCACCCATCGAGTTACCTGAAATTCGGATTCCTATTCTGCGTCGACAGAAGGGCGTAAAAATGGTAGTCTAACGTTTTTTTCTCTGATTTGGTGTTAAAATACTATACCAATACCTCGATGGGAATCCACACAAAATCAATTTTTTGAAAAAAATACGTTAGTGAGTTGTCATTCAAGAATCCTAATCGCTTAGAAATTGCGCTAAAAAATGATGTTCGGTTACCTTTTTTGCAATAACTTTTTAACTGTAAGGAATTCTTTAACGCGTGCAGAATGTTTTAGAAAGTAGACATTCCGAACTTGAATTTCAACACAAATTTGGAAGTTTTCCGGCTTAAATCATGGGAGTATTTGTCGTTTGAATAATGCACCCATCGAGTTACCTGAAATTCGGATTCCTATTCTGCGTCGACAGAAGGGCGTAAAAATGGTAGTCTAACGTTTTTTTCTCTGATTTGGTGTTAAAATACTATACCAATACCTCGATGGGAATCCACACAAAATCAAATTTTTTGAAAAAAATACGTTAGTGAGTTGTCATTCAAGAATCCTAATCGCATAGAAATTGCGTTAAAAAATGATGTTCGGTTACCTTTTTTGCAATAACTTTTTAACCGGAAGGAATTCTTTAACAGGTGCAGAATGTTTTAGAAAGTAGACATTCCGAACTTGAATTTCAACACAAATTTGGAAGTTTTCCGGCTTAAATCATGGGAGTATTTGTCGTTTGAATAATGCACCCATCGAGTTACCTGAAATTCGGATTCCTATTCTGCGTCGACAGAAGGGCGTAAAAATGGTAGTCTAACGTTTTTTTCTCTGATTTGGTTTTAAAATACTATACCAATACCTCGATGGGAATCCACACAAAATCAAATTTTTTGAAAAAAATACGTTAGTGAGTTGTCATTCAAGAATCCTAATCGCATAGAAATTGCGTTAAAAAATGATGTTCGGTTACCTTTTTTGCAATAACTTTTTAACTGTAAGGAATTCTTTAACGCGTGCAGAATGTTTTAGAAAGTAGACATTCCGAACTTGAATTTCAACACAAATTTGGAAGTTTTCCGGCTTAAATCATGGGAGTATTTGTCGTTTGAATAATGCACCCATCGAGTTACCTGAAATTCGGATTCCATTCTGCGTCGACAGAAGGGCGTAAAAATGGTAGTCTAACGTTTTTTTCTCTGATTTGGTTTTAAAATACTATACCAATACCTCGATGGGAATCCACACAAAATCAAATTTTTTGAAAAAAATACGTTAGTGAGTTGTCATTCAAGAATCCTAATCGCATAGAAATTGCGTTAAAAAATGATGTTCGGTTACCTTTTTTGCAATAACTTTTTAACTGTAAGGAATTCTTTAACGCGTGCAGAATGTTTTAGAAAGTAGACATTCCGAACTTGAATTTCAACACAAATTTGGAAGTTTTCCGGCTTAAATCATGGGAGTATTTGTCGTTTGAATAATGCACCCGTCGAGTTACCTGAAATTCGGATTCCCATTCTGCGTCGACAGAAGGGCGTAAAAATGGTAGCCTAACGTTTTTTTCTTTGATTTGGTTTTAAAATACTATACCAATACCTCGATGGGAATCCACACAAAATCAAATTTTTTGAAAAAAATACGTTAGTGAGTTGTCATTCAAGAATCCTAATCGCATAGAAATTGCGTTAAAAAATGATGTTCGGTTACCTTTTTTGCAATAACTTTTTAACTGTAAGGAATTCTTTAACGCGTGCAGAATGTTTTAGAAAGTAGACATTCCGAACTTGAATTTCAACACAAATTTGGAAGTTTTCCGGCTTAAATCATGGGAGTATTTGTCGTTTGAATAATGCACCCATCGAGTTACCTGAAATTCGGATTCCTATTCTGCGTCGACAGAAGGGCGTAAAAATGGTAGTCTAACGTTTTTTTCTCTGATTTGGTTTTAAAATACTATACCAATACCTCGATGGGAATCCACACAAAATCAAATTTTTTGAAAAAAATACGTTAGTGAGTTGTCATTCAAGAATCCTAATCGCATAGAAATTGCGTTAAAAAATGATGTTCGGTTACCTTTTTTGCAATAACTTTTTAACCGGAAGGAATTCTTTAACAGGTGCAGAATGTTTTAGAAAGTAGATTCCGAACTTGAATTTCAACACAAATTTGGAAGTTTTCCGGCTTAAATCATGGGAGTATTTGTCGTTTGAATAATGCACCCATCGAGTTACCTGAAATTCGGATTCCTATTCTGCGTCGACAGAAGGGCGTAAAAATGGTAGTCTAACGTTTTTTTCTCTGATTTGGTTTTAAAATACTATACCAATACCTCGATGGGAATCCACACAAAATCAAATTTTTTGAAAAAAATACGTTAGTGAGTTGTCATTCAAGAATCCTAATCGCATAGAAATTGCGTTAAAAAATGATGTTCGGTTACCTTTTTTGCAATAACTTTTTAACTGTAAGGAATTCTTTAACGCGTGCAGAATGTTTTAGAAAGTAGACATTCCGAACTTGAATTTCAACACAAATTTGGAAGTTTTCCGGCTTAAATCATGGGAGTATTTGTCGTTTGAATAATGCACCCATCGAGTTACCTGAAATTCGGATTCCTATTCTGCGTCGACAGAAGGGCGTAAAAATGGTAGTCTAACGTTTTTTTCTCTGATTTGGTTTTAAAATACTATACCAATACCTCGATGGGAATCCACACAAAATCAAATTTTTTGAAAAAAATACGTTAGTGAGTTGTCATTCAAGAATCCTAATCGCATAGAAATTGCGTTAAAAAATGATGTTCGGTTACCTTTTTTGCAATAACTTTTTAACCGGAAGGAATTCTTTAACAGGTGCAGAATGTTTTAGAAAGTAGACATTCCGAACTTGAATTTCAACACAAATTTGGAAGTTTTCCGGCTTAAATCATGGGAGTATTTGTCGTTTGAATAATGCACCCATCGAGTTACCTGAAATTCGGATTCCTATTCTGCGTCGACAGAAGGGCGTAAAAATGGTAGTCTAACGTTTTTTTCTCTGATTTGGTTTTAAAATACTATACCAATACCTCGATGGGAATCCACACAAAATCAAATTTTTTGAAAAAAATACGTTAGTGAGTTGTCATTCAAGAATCCTAATCGCATAGAAATTGCGTTAAAAAATGATGTTCGGTTACCTTTTTTGCAATAACTTTTTAACCGGAAGGAATTCTTTAACAGGTGCAGAATGTTTTAGAAAGTAGACATTCCGAACTTGAATTTCAACACAAATTTGGAAGTTTTCCGGCTTAAATCATGGGAGTATTTGTCGTTTGAATAATGCACCCATCGAGTTACCTGAAATTCGGATTCCTATTCTGCGTCGACAGAAGGGCGTAAAAATGGTAGTCTAACGTTTTTTTCTCTGATTTGGTGTTAAAATACTATACCAATACCTCGATGGGAATCCACACAAAATCAAATTTTTTGAAAAAAATACGTTAGTGAGTTGTCATTCAAGAATCCTAATCGCATAGAAATTGCGTTAAAAAATGATGTTCGGTTACCTTTTTTGCGATAACTTTTTAACTGTAAGGAATTCTTTAACGGGTGCAGAATGTTTTAGAAAGTAGACATTCCGAACTTGAATTTCAACACAAATTTGGAAGTTTTCCGGCTTAAATCATGGGAGTATTTGTCGTTTGAATAATGCACCCATCGAGTTACCTGAAATTCGGATTCCCATTCTGCGTCGACAGAAGGGCGTAAAAATGGTAGTCTAACGTTTTTTTCTCTGATTTGGTGTTAAAATACTATACCAATACCTCGATGGGAATCCACACAAAATCAATTTTTTTGAAAAAAATACGTTAGTGAGTTGTCATTCAAGAATCCTAATCGCATAGAAATTGCGTTAAAAAATGATGTTCGGTTACCTTTTTTGCAATAACTATTTAACCGTAAGGAATTCTTTAACGCGTGCAGAATGTTTCAGAAAGTAGACATTCCGAACTTGAATTTCAACACAAATTTGGAAGTTTTCCGGCTTAAATCATGGGAGTATTAGTCGTTTGAATAATGCACCCATCGAGTTACCTGAAATTCGGATTCCATTCTGCGTCGACAGAAGGGCGTAAAAATGGTAGTCTAACGTTTTTTTCTCTGATTTGGTTTTAAAATACTATACCAATACCTCGATGGGAATCCACACAAAATCAAATTTTTTGAAAAAAATACGTTAGTGAGTTGTCATTCAAGAATCCTAATCGCTTAGAAATTGCGTTAAAAAATGATGTTCGGTTACCTTTTTTGCAATAACTTTTTAACTGTAAGGAATTCTTTAACGCGTGCAGAATGTTTTAGAAAGTAGACATTCCGAACTTGAATTTCAACACAAATTTGGAAGTTTTCCGGCTTAAATCATGGGAGTATTTGTCGTTTGAATAATGCACCCATCGAGTTACCTGAAATTCGGATTCCCATTCTGCGTCGACAGAAGGGCGTAAAAATGGTAGTCTAACGTTTTTTTCTCTGATTTGGTTTTAAAATACTATACCAATACCTCGATGGGAATCCACACAAAATCAAATTTTTTGAAAAAAATACGTTAGTGAGTTGTCATTCAAGAATCCTAATCGCATAGAAATTGCGTTAAAATGATGTTCGGTTACCTTTTTTGCAATAACTTTTTAACTGTAAGGAATTCTTTAACGCGTGCAGAATGTTTTAGAAAGTAGACATTCCGAACTTGAATTTCAACACAAATTTGGAAGTTTTCCGGCTTAAATCATGGGAGTATTTGTCGTTTGAATAATGCACCCATCGAGTTACCTGAAATTCGGATTCCTATTCTGCGTCGACAGAAGGGCGTAAAAATGGTAGTCTAACGTTTTTTTCTCTGATTTGGTTTTAAAATACTATACCAATACCTCGATGGGAATCCACACAAAATCAAATTTTTTGAAAAAAATACGTTAGTGAGTTGTCATTCAAGAATCCTAATCGCATAGAAATTGCGTTAAAAAATGATGTTCGGTTACCTTTTTTGCAATAACTTTTTAACCGGAAGGAATTCTTTAACAGGTGCAGAATGTTTTAGAAAGTAGACATTCCGAACTTGAATTTCAACACAAATTTGGAAGTTTTCCGGCTTAAATCATGGGAGTATTTGTCGTTTGAATAATGCACCCATCGAGTTACCTGAAATTCGGATTCCTATTCTGCGTCGACAGAAGGGCGTAAAAATGGTAGTCTAACGTTTTTTTCTCTGATTTGGTGTTAAAATACTATACCAATACCTCGATGGGAATCCACACAAAATCAAATTTTTTGAAAAAAATACGTTAGTGAGTTGTCATTCAAGAATCCTAATCGCATAGAAATTGCGTTAAAAAATGATGTTCGGTTACCTTTTTTGCAATAACTTTTTAACCGGAAGGAATTCTTTAACAGGTGCAGAATGTTTTAGAAAGTAGACATTCCGAACTTGAATTTCAACACAAATTTGGAAGTTTTCCGGCTTAAATCATGGGAGTATTTGTCGTTTGAATAATGCACCCATCGAGTTACCTGAAATTCGGATTCCTATTCTGCGTCGACAGAAGGGCGTAAAAATGGTAGTCTAACGTTTTTTTCTCTGATTTGGTTTTAAAATACTATACCAATACCTCGATGGGAATCCACACAAAATCAAATTTTTTGAAAAAAATACGTTAGTGAGTTGTCATTCAAGAATCCTAATCGCTTAGAAATTGCGCTAAAAAATGATGTTCGGTTACCTTTTTTGCAATAACTTTTTAACTGTAAGGAATTCTTTAACGCGTGCAGAATGTTTTAGAAAGTAGACATTCCGAACTTGAATTTCAACACAAATTTGGAAGTTTTCCGGCTTAAATCATGGGAGTATTTGTCGTTTGAATAATGCACCCATCGAGTTACCTGAAATTCGGATTCCTATTCTGCGTCGACAGAAGGGCGTAAAAATGGTAGTCTAACGTTTTTTTCTCTGATTTGGTGTTAAAATACTATACCAATACCTCGATGGGAATCCACACAAAATCAATTTTTTTTGAAAAAAATACGTTAGTGAGTTGTCATTCAAGAATCCTAATCGCATAGAAATTGCGTTAAAAAATGATGTTCGGTTACCTTTTTTGCAATAACTTTTTAACTGTAAGGAATTCTTTAACGCGTGCAGAATGTTTTAGAAAGTAGACATTCCGAACTTGAATTTCAACACAAATTTGGAAGTTTTCCGGCTTAAATCATGGGAGTATTTGTCGTTTGAATAATGCACCCATCGAGTTACCTGAAATTCGGATTCCCATTCTGCGTCGACAGAAGGGCGTAAAAATGGTAGCCTAACGTTTTTTTCTCTGATTTGGTTTTAAAATACTACACCAATACCTCGATGGGAATCCACACAAAATCAAATTTTTTGAAAAAAATACGTTAGTGAGTTGTCATTCAAGAATCCTAATCGCTTAGAAATTGCGTTAAAAAATGATGTTCGGTTACCTTTTTTGCAATAACTTTTTAACTGTAAGGAATTCTTTAACGCGTGCAGAATGTTTTAGAAAGTAGACATTCCGAACTTGAATTTCAACACAAATTTGGAAGTTTTCCGGCTTAAATCATGGGAGTATTTGTCGTTTGAATAATGCACCCATCGAGTTACCTGAAATTCGGATTCCTATTCTGCGTCGACAGAAGGGCGTAAAAATGGTAGTCTAACGTTTTTTTCTCTGATTTGGTGTTAAAATACTATACCAATACCTCGATGGGAATCCACACAAAATCAAATTTTTTGAAAAAAATACGTTAGTGAGTTGTCATTCAAGAATCCTAATCGCATAGAAATTGCGTTAAAAAATGATGTTCGGTTACCTTTTTTGCAATAACTTTTTAACCGGAAGGAATTCTTTAACAGGTGCAGAATGTTTTAGAAAGTAGACATTCCGAACTTGAATTTCAACACAAATTTGGAAGTTTTCCGGCTTAAATCATGGGAGTATTTGTCGTTTGAATAATGCACCCATCGAGTTACCTGAAATTCGGATTCCTATTCTGCGTCGACAGAAGGGCGTAAAAATGGTAGTCTAACGTTTTTTTCTCTGATTTGGTGTTAAAATACTATACCAATACCTCGATGGGAATCCACACAAAATCAAATTTTTTGAAAAAAATACGTTAGTGAGTTGTCATTCAAGAATCCTAATCGCATAGAAATTGCGTTAAAAAATGATGTTCGGTTACCTTTTTTGCAATAACTATTTAACCGTAAGGAATTCTTTAACGCGTGCAGAATGTTTTAGAAAGTAGACATTCCGAACTTGAATTTCAACACAAATTTGGAAGTTTTCCGGCTTAAATCATGGGAGTATTTGTCGTTTGAATAATGCACCCATCGAGTTACCTGAAATTCGGATTCCCATTCTGCGTCGACAGAAGGGCGTAAAAATGGTAGTCTAACGTTTTTTTCTCTGATTTGGTTTTAAAATACTATACCAATACCTCGATGGGAATCCACACAAAATCAAATTTTTTGAAAAAAATACGTTAGTGAGTTGTCATTCAAGAATCCTAATCGCATAGAAATTGCGTTAAAAAATGATGTTCGGTTACCTTTTTTGCAATAACTTTTTAACCGGAAGGAATTCTTTAACAGGTGCAGAATGTTTTAGAAAGTAGACATTCCGAACTTGAATTTCAACACAAATTTGGAAGTTTTCCGGCTTAAATCATGGGAGTATTTGTCGTTTGAATAATGCACCCATCGAGTTACCTGAAATTCGGATTCCTATTCTGCGTCGACAGAAGGGCGTAAAAATGGTAGTCTAACGTTTTTTTCTCTGATTTGGTTTTAAAATACTATACCAATACCTCGATGGGAATCCACACAAAATCAAATTTTTTGAAAAAAATACGTTAGTGAGTTGTCATTCAAGAATCCTAATCGCTTAGAAATTGCGCTAAAAAATGATGTTCGGTTACCTTTTTTGCAATAACTTTTTAACTGTAAGGAATTCTTTAACGCGTGCAGAATGTTTTAGAAAGTAGACATTCCGAACTTGAATTTCAACACAAATTTGGAAGTTTTCCGGCTTAAATCATGGGAGTATTTGTCGTTTGAATAATGCACCCATCGAGTTACCTGAAATTCGGATTCCATTCTGCGTCGACAGAAGGGCGTAAAAATGGTAGTCTAACGTTTTTTTCTCTGATTTGGTTTTAAAATACTATACCAATACCTCGATGGGAATCCACACAAAATCAAATTTTTTGAAAAAAATACGTTAGTGAGTTGTCATTCAAGAATCCTAATCGCATAGAAATTGCGTTAAAAAATGATGTTCGGTTACCTTTTTTGCAATAACTTTTTAACCGGAAGGAATTCTTTAACAGGTGCAGAATGTTTTAGAAAGTAGACATTCCGAACTTGAATTTCAACACAAATTTGGAAGTTTTCCGGCTTAAATCATGGGAGTATTTGTCGTTTGAATAATGCACCCATCGAGTTACCTGAAATTCGGATTCCTATTCTGCGTCGACAGAAGGGCGTAAAAATGGTAGTCTAACGTTTTTTTCTCTGATTTGGTTTTAAAATACTATACCAATACCTCGATGGGAATCCACACAAAATCAAATTTTTTGAAAAAAATACGTTAGTGAGTTGTCATTCAAGAATCCTAATCGCTTAGAAATTGCGCTAAAAAATGATGTTCGGTTACCTTTTTTGCAATAACTTTTTAACTGTAAGGAATTCTTTAACGCGTGCAGAATGTTTTAGAAAGTAGACATTCCGAACTTGAATTTCAACACAAATTTGGAAGTTTTCCGGCTTAAATCATGGGAGTATTTGTCGTTTGAATAATGCACCCATCGAGTTACCTGAAATTCGGATTCCTATTCTGCGTCGACAGAAGGGCGTAAAAATGGTAGTCTAACGTTTTTTTCTCTGATTTGGTGTTAAAATACTATACCAATACCTCGATGGGAATCCACACAAAATCAAATTTTTTGAAAAAAATACGTTAGTGAGTTGTCATTCAAGAATCCTAATCGCATAGAAATTGCGTTAAAAAATGATGTTCGGTTACCTTTTTTGCAATAACTTTTTAACCGGAAGGAATTCTTTAACAGGTGCAGAATGTTTTAGAAAGTAGACATTCCGAACTTGAATTTCAACACAAATTTGGAAGTTTTCCGGCTTAAATCATGGGAGTATTTGTCGTTTGAATAATGCACCCATCGAGTTACCTGAAATTCGGATTCCTATTCTGCGTCGACAGAAGGGCGTAAAAATGGTAGTCTAACGTTTTTTTCTCTGATTTGGTGTTAAAATACTATACCAATACCTCGATGGGAATCCACACAAAATCAAATTTTTTGAAAAAAATACGTTAGTGAGTTGTCATTCAAGAATCCTAATCGCATAGAAATTGCGTTAAAAAATGATGTTTGGTTACCTTTTTTGCAATAACTTTTTAACTGTAAGGAATTCTTTAACGCGTGCAGAATGTTTTAGAAAGTAGACATTCCGAACTTGAATTTCAACACAAATTTGGAAGTTTTCCGGCTTAAATCATGGGAGTATTTGTCGTTTGAATAATGCACCCATCGAGTTACATGAAATTCGGATTCCGATTCTGCGTCGACAGAAGTGCGTAAAAATGGAAGTCTTACGTTTTTTTCTCTGATTTTGGTTTTAAAATACTTTACCAATACCTCGATGGGAATCCACACAAAATCAATTTTTTTGAAAAAAATACGTTAGTGAGTTGTCATTCAAGAATCCTAATCGCTTAGAAATTGCGCTAAAAAATGATGTTCGGTTACCTTTTTTGCAATAACTTTTTAACTGTAAGGAATTCTTTAACGCGTGCAGAATGTTTTAGAAAGTAGACATTCCGAACTTGAATTTCAACACAAATTTGGAACTTTTCCGGCTTAAATCATGGGAGTATTTGTCGTTTGAAAAATGCACCCATCGAGTTACCTGAAATTCGGATTCCCATTCTGCGTCGACAGAAGGGCGTAAAAATGGAAGTCTTACGTTTTTTTCTCTGATTTTGGTTTTAAAATACTATACCAATACCTCGATGGGAATCCACACAAAATCAAATTTTTTGAAAAAAATACGTTAGTGAGTTGTCATTCAAGAATCCTAATCGCATAGAAATTGCGTTAAAAAATAATGTTCGGTTACCTTTTTTGCAATAACTATTTAACCGTAAGGAATTCTTTAACGGGTGCAGAATGTTTTAGAAAGTAGACATTCCGAACTTGAATTTCAACACAAATTTGGAAGTTTTCCGGCTTAAATCATGGGAGTATTTGTCGTTTGAATAATGCACCCATCGAGTTACCTGAAATTCGGATTCCTATTCTGCGTCGACAGAAGGGCGTAAAAATGGTAGTCTAACGTTTTTTTCTCTGATTTGGTGTTAAAATACTATACCAATACCTCGATGGGAATCCACACAAAATCAATTTTTTTGAAAAAAATACGTTAGTGAGTTGTCATTCAAGAATCCTAATCGCATAGAAATTGCGTTAAAAAATGATGTTCGGTTACCTTTTTTGCAATAACTTTTTAACCGTAAGGAATTCTTTAACGGGTGCAGAATGTTTTAGAAAGTAGACATTCCAAACTTGAATTTCAACACAAATTTGGAAGTTTTCCGGCTTAAATCATGGGAGTATTTGTCGTTTGAATAATGCACCCATCGAGTTACCTGAAATTCGGATTCCTATTCTGCGTCGACAGAAGGGCGTAAAAATGGTAGTCTAACGTTTTTTTCTCTGATTTGGTGTTAAAATACTATACCAATACCTCGATGGGAATCCACACAAAATCAAATTTTTTGAAAAAAATACGTTAGTGAGTTGTCATTCAAGAATCCTAATCGCTTAGAAATTGCGCTAAAAAATGATGTTCGGTTACCTTTTTTGCAATAACTTTTTAACTGTAAGGAATTCTTTAACGCGTGCAGAATGTTTTAGAAAGTAGACATTCCGAACTTGAATTTCAACACAAATTTGGAAGTTTTCCGGCTTAAATCATGGGAGTATTTGTCGTTTGAATAATGCACCCATCGAGTTACCTGAAATTCGGATTCCTATTCTGCGTCGACAGAAGGGCGTAAAAATGGTAGTCTAACGTTTTTTTCTCTGATTTGGTTTTAAAATACTATACCAATACCTCGATGGGAATCCACACAAAATCAAATTTTTTGAAAAAAATACGTTAGTGAGTTGTCATTCAAGAATCCTAATCGCTTAGAAATTGCGCTAAAAAATGATGTTCGGTTACCTTTTTTGCAATAACTTTTTAACTGTAAGGAATTCTTTAACGCGTGCAGAATGTTTTAGAAAGTAGACATTCCGAACTTGAATTTCAACACAAATTTGGAAGTTTTCCGGCTTAAATCATGGGAGTATTTGTCGTTTGAATAATGCACCCATCGAGTTACCTGAAATTCGGATTCCCATTCTGCGTCGACAGAAGGGCGTAAAAATGGAAGTCTTACGTTTTTTTCTCTGATTTTGGTTTTAAAATACTATACCAATACCTCGATGGGAATCCACACAAAATCAATTTTTTTGAAAAAAATACGTTAGTGAGTTGTCATTCAAGAATCCTAATCGCTTAGAAATTGCGCTAAAAAATGATGTTCGGTTACCTTTTTTGCAATAACTTTTTAACTGTAAGGAATTCTTTAACGCGTGCAGAATGTTTTAGAAAGTAGACATTCCGAACTTGAATTTCAACACAAATTTGGAAGTTTTCCGGCTTAAATCATGGGAGTATTTGTCGTTTGAATAATGCACCCATCGAGTTACCTGAAATTCGGATTCCCATTCTGCGTCGACAGAAGGGCGTAAAAATGGAAGTCTTACGTTTTTTTCTCTGATTTTGGTTTTAAAATACTATACCAATACCTCGATGGGAATCCACACAAAATCAATTTTTTTGAAAAAAATACGTTAGTGAGTTGTCATTCAAGAATCCTAATCGCTTAGAAATTGCGCTAAAAAATGATGTTCGGTTACCTTTTTTGCAATAACTTTTTAACTGTAAGGAATTCTTTAACGCGTGCAGAATGTTTTAGAAAGTAGACATTCCGAACTTGAATTTCAACACAAATTTGGAAGTTTTCCGGCTTAAATCATGGGAGTATTTGTCGTTTGAATAATGCACCCATCGAGTTACCTGAAATTCGGATTCCCATTCTGCGTCGACAGAAGGGCGTAAAAATGGAAGTCTTACGTTTTTTTCTCTGATTTTGGTTTTAAAATACTATACCAATACCTCGATGGGAATCCACACAAAATCAAATTTTTTGAAAAAAATACGTTAGTGAGTTGTCATTCAAGAATCCTAATCGCTTAGAAATTGCGCTAAAAAATGATGTTCGGTTACCTTTTTTGCAATAACTTTTTAACTGTAAGGAATTCTTTAACGCGTGCAGAATGTTTTAGAAAGTAGACATTCCGAACTTGAATTTCAACACAAATTTGGAAGTTTTCCGGCTTAAATCATGGGAGTATTTGTCGTTTGAATAATGCACCCATCGAGTTACCTGAAATTCGGATTCCTTTCTGCGTCGACAGAAGGGCGTAAAAATGGAAGTCTTACATTTTTTTCTCTGATTTGGTTTTAAAATACTATACCAATACCTCGATGGGAATCCACACAAAATCAAATTTTTTGAAAAAAATACGTTAGTGAGTTGTCATTCAAGAATCCTAATCGCATAGAAATTGCGTTAAAAAATGATGTTTGGTTACCTTTTTTGCAATAACTTTTTAACTGTAAGGAATTCTTTAACGCGTGCAGAATGTTTTAGAAAGTAGAAATTCCGAACTTGAATTTCAACACAATTTTGGAAGTTTTCCGGCTTAAATCATGGGAGTATTTGTCGTTTGAATAATGCACCCATCGATTTACATGAAATTCGGATTCCGATTCTGCGTCGACAGAAGTGCGTAAAAATGGAAGTCTAACGCTTTTTTCTCTGATTTGGTTTTAAAATACTATACCAATACCTCGATGGGAATCCACACAAAATCAATTTTTTTGAAAAAAATACGTTAGTGAGTTGTCATTCAAGAATCCTAATCGCATAGAAATTGCATTAAAAAATGATGTTTGGTTACCTTTTTTGCAATAACTTTTTAACTGTAAGGAATTCTTTAACGCGTGCAGAATGTTTTAGAAAGTAGACATTCCGAACTTGAATTTCAACACAAATTTGGAAGTTTTCCGGCTTAAATCATGGGAGTATTTGTCGTTTGAATAATGCACCCATCGAGTTACCTGAAATTCGGATTCCCATTCTGCGTCGACAGAAGGGCGTAAAAATGGAAGTCTTACGTTTTTTTCTCTGATTTGGTTTTAAAATACTACACCAATACCTCGATGGGAATCCACACAAAATCAAATTTTTTGAAAAAAATACGTTAGTGAGTTGTCATTCAAGAATCCTAATCGCTTAGAAATTGCGCTAAAAAATGATGTTCGGTTACCTTTTTTGCAATAACTTTTTAACTGTAAGGAATTCTTTAACGCGTGCAGAATGTTTTAGAAAGTAGACATTCCGAACTTGAATTTCAACACAATTTTGGAAGTTTTCCGGCTTAAATCATGGGAGTATTTGTCGTTTGAATAATGCACCCATCGATTTACATGAAATTCGGATTCCGATTCTGCGTCGACAGAAGGGCGTAAAAATGGAAGTCTAACGCTTTTTTCTCTGATTTGGTTTTAAAATACTATACCAATACCTCGATGGGAATCCACACAAAATCAAATTTTTTGAAAAAAATACGTTAGTGAGTTGTCATTCAAGAATCCTAATCGCTTAGAAATTGCGCTAAAAAATGATGTTCGGTTACCTTTTTTGCAATAACTTTTTAACTGTAAGGAATTCTTTAACGCGTGCAGAATGTTTTAGAAAGTAGACATTCCGAACTTGAATTTCAACACAAATTTGGAAGTTTTCCGGCTTAAATCATGGGAGTATTTGTCGTTTGAATAATGCACCCATCGAGTTACCTGAAATTCGGATTCCCATTCTGCGTCGACAGAAGGGCGTAAAAATGGAAGTCTTACGTTTTTTTCTCTGATTTTGGTTTTAAAATACTATACCAATACCTCGATGGGAATCCACACAAAATCAAATTTTTTGAAAAAAATACGTTAGTGAGTTGTCATTCAAGAATCCTAATCGCTTAGAAATTGCGCTAAAAAATGATGTTCGGTTACCTTTTTTGCAATAACTTTTTAACTGTAAGGAATTCTTTAACGCGTGCAGAATGTTTTAGAAAGTAGACATTCCGAACTTGAATTTCAACACAAATTTGGAACTTTTCCGGCTTAAATCATGGGAGTATTTGTCGTTTGAAAAATGCACCCATCGAGTTACCTGAAATTCGGATTCCCATTCTGCGTCGACAGAAGGGCGTAAAAATGGAAGTCTTACGTTTTTTTCTCTGATTTTGGTTTTAAAATACTTTACCAATACCTCGATGGGAATCCACACAAAATCAATTTTTTTGAAAAAAATACGTTAGTGAGTTGTCATTCAAGAATCCTAATCGCATAGAAATTGCGTTAAAAAATAATGTTCGGTTACCTTTTTTGCAATAACTTTTAACTGTAAGGAATTCTTTAACGCGTGCAGAATGTTTTAGAAAGTAGACATTCCGAACTTGAATTTCAACACAAATTTGGAAGTTTTCCGGCTTAAATCATGGGAGTATTTGTCGTTTGAATAATGCACCCATCGAGTTACCTGAAATTCGGATTCCCATTCTGCGTCGACAGAAGGGCGTAAAAATGGAAGTCTTACGTTTTTTTCTGATTTGGTTTTAAAATACTATACCAATACCTCGATGGGAATCCACACAAAATCAAATTTTTTGAAAAAAATACGTTAGTGAGTTGTCATTCAAGAATCCTAATCGCTTAGAAATTGCGCTAAAAAATGATGTTCGGTTACCTTTTTTGCAATAACTTTTTAACTGTAAGGAATTCTTTAACGCGTGCAGAATGTTTTAGAAAGTAGACATTCCGAACTTGAATTTCAACACAAATTTGGAAGTTTTCCGGCTTAAATCATGGGAGTATTTGTCGTTTGAATAATGCACATCGAGTTACCTGAAATTCGGATTCCCATTCTGCTTCGACAGAAGGCGTAAAAATGGTAGTCTAACGTTTTTTTCTCTGATTTGGTTTTAAAATACTATACCAATACCTCGATGGGAATCCACACAAAATCAAATTTTTTGAAAAAAATACGTTAGTGAGTTGTCATTCAAGAATCCTAATCGCATAGAAATTGCGTTAAAAAATGATGTTTGGTTACCTTTTTTGCAATAACTTTTTAACTGTAAGGAATTCTTTAACGCGTGCAGAATGTTTTAGAAAGTAGAAATTCCGAACTTGAATTTCAACACAATTTTGGAAGTTTTCCGGCTTAAATCATGGGAGTATTTGTCGTTTGAATAATGCACCCATCGATTTACATGAAATTCGGATTCCGATTCTGCGTCGACAGAAGTGCGTAAAAATGGAAGTCTAACGCTTTTTTCTCTGATTTGGTTTTAAAATACTATACCAATACCTCAATGGGAATCCACACAAATCAAATTTTTTGAAAAAAATACGTTAGTGAGTTGTCATTCAAGAATCCTAATCGCTTAGAAATTGCGCTAAAAAATGATGTTCGGTTACCTTTTTTGCAATAACTTTTTAACTGTAAGGAATTCTTTAACGCGTGCAGAATGTTTTAGAAAGTAGACATTCCGAACTTGAATTTCAACACAAATTTGGAACTTTTCCGGCTTAAATCATGGGAGTATTTGTCGTTTGAAAAATGCACCCATCGAGTTACCTGAAATTCGGATTCCCATTCTGCGTCGACAGAAGGGCGTAAAAATGGAAGTCTTACGTTTTTTTCTCTGATTTTGGTTTTAAAATACTTTACCAATACCTCGATGGGAATCCACACAAAATCAATTTTTTTGAAAAAAATACGTTAGTGAGTTGTCATTCAAGAATCCTAATCGCTTAGAAATTGCGCTAAAAAATGATGTTCGGTTACCTTTTTTGCAATAACTTTTTAACTGTAAGGAATTCTTTAACGCGTGCAGAATGTTTTAGAAAGTAGACATTCCGAACTTGAATTTCAACACAAATTTGGAAGTTTTCCGGCTTAAATCATGGGAGTATTTGTCGTTTGAATAATGCACCCACCGAGTTACCTGAAATTCGGATTCCCATTCTGCGTCGACAGAAGCGCGTAAAAATGGAAGTCTAACGTTTTTTTCTCTGATTTGGTTTTAAAATACTATACCAATACCTCGATGGGAATCCACAAAAAATCAAATTTTTTGAAAAAAATACGTTAGTGAGTTGTCATTCAAGAATCCTAATCGCTTAGAAATTGCGTTAAAAAATGATGTTCGGTTACCTTTTTTGCAATAACTTTTTAACTGTAAGGAATTCTTTAACGCGTGCAGAATGTTTTAGAAAGTAGACATTCCGAACTTGAATTTCAACACAAATTTGGAAGTTTTCCGGCTTAAATCATGGGAGTATTTGTCGTTTGAATAATGAACGCACCGAGTTACATGAAATTTGGATTCCCATTCTGCGTCGACAGAAGCGCGTAAAAATGGAAGTCTAACGCTTTTTTCTCTGATTTGGTTTTAAAATACTATACCAATACCTCGATGGGAATCCACACAAAATCAAATTTTTTGAAAAAAATACGTTAGTGAGTTGTCATTCAAGAATCCTAATCGCTTAGAAATTGCGCTAAAAAATGATGTTCGGTTACCTTTTTTGCAATAACTTTTTAACTGTAAGGAATTCTTTAACGCGTGCAGAATGTTTTAGAAAGTAGACATTCCGAACTTGAATTTCAACACAAATTTGGAAGTTTTCCGGCTTAAATCATGGGAGTATTTGTCGTTTGAATAATGCACCCATCGAGTTACCTGAAATTCGGATTCCCATTCTGCGTCGACAGAAGGGCGTAAAAATGGAAGTCTTACGTTTTTTTCTCTGATTTTGGTTTTAAAACACTTTACCAATACCTCGATGGGAATCCACACAAAATCAAATTTTTTGAAAAAAATACGTTAGTGAGTTGTCATTCAAGAATCCTAATCGCTTAGAAATTGCGCTAAAAAATGATGTTCGGTTACCTTTTTTGCAATAACTTTTTAACTGTAAGGAATTCTTTAACGCGTGCATAATGTTTTAGAAAGTAGACATTCCGAACTTGAATTTCAACACAAATTTGGAAGTTTTCCGGCTTAAATCATGGGAGTATTTGTCGTTTGAATAATGCACCCATCGAGTTACCTGAAATTCGGATTCCCATTCTGCGTCGACAGAAGGGCGTAAAAATGGAAGTCTTACGTTTTTTTCTCTGATTTTGGTTTTAAAACACTTTACCAATACCTCGATGGGAATCCACACAAAATCAAATTTTTTGAAAAAAATACGTTAGTGAGTTGTCATTCAAGAATCCTAATCGCTTAGAAATTGCGCTAAAAAATGATGTTCGGTTACCTTTTTTGCAATAACTTTTTAACTGTAAGGAATTCTTTAACGCGTGCAGAATGTTTTAGAAAGTGACATTCCGAACTTGAATTTCAACACAAATTTGGAAGTTTTCCGGCTTAAATCATGGGAGTATTTGTCGTTTGAATAATGCACCCACCGAGTTACCTGAAATTTGGATTCCCATTCTGCGTCGACAGAAGGGCGTAAAGATGGAAGTCTAACGTTTTTTTCTCTGATTTTGTCTTAAAATACTATACCAATACCACGATGGGAATCCACAAAAAATCAAATTTTTTGAAAAAAATACGTTAGTGAGTTGTCATTCAAGAATCCTAATCGCTTAGAAATTGCGTTAAAAAATGACGTTCGGTTACCTTTTTTCCAATAACTTTTTAACTGTAAGGAATTCTTTAACGCGTGCAGAATGTTTTAGAAAGTAGACATTCCGAACTTGAATTTCAACACAAATTTGGAAGTTTTCCGGCTTAAATCATGGGAGTATTTGTCGTTTGAATAATGCACCCACCGAGTTACATGAAATTCGGATTCCCATTCTGCGTCGACAGAAGCGCGTAAAAATGGAAGTCTAACGTTTTTTTCTCTGATTTGGTTTTAAAATACTATACCAATACCTCGATGGGAATCCACACAAAATCAAATTTTTTGAAAAAAATACGTTAGTGAGTTGTCATTCAAGAATCCTAATCGCATAGAAATTGCGTTAAAAAATGATGTTTGGTTACCTTTTTTGCAATAACTTTTTAACTGTAAGGAATTCTTTAACGCGTGCATAATGTTTTAGAAAGTAGACATTCCGAACTTGAATTTCAACACAAATTTGGAAGTTTTCCGGCTTAAATCATGGGAGTATTTGTCGTTTGAATAATGCACCCATCGAGTTACCTGAAATTCGGATTCCCATTCTGCGTCGACAGAAGTGCGTAAAAATGGAAGTCTAACGTTTTTTTCTCTGATTTGGTTTTAAAATACTATACCAATACCTCGATGGGAATCCACACAAAATCAATTTTTTTCAAAAAAATACGTTAGTGAGTTGTCATTCAAGCATCCTAATCGCTTAGAAATTGCGCTAAAAAATGATGTTCGGTTACCTTTTTTGCAATAACTTTTTAACTGTATGGAATTCTTTAACGCGTGCAGAATGTTTTAGAAAGTAGACATTCCGAACTTGAATTTCAACACAAATTTGGAAGTTTTCCGGCTTAAATCATGGGAGTATTTGTCGTTTGAATAATGCACCCACCGAGTTACATGAAATTCGGATTCCCATTCTGCGTCGACAGAAGGGCGTAAAAATGGAAGTCTAACGCTTTTTTCTCTGATTTGGTTTTAAAATACTATACCAATACCTCGATGGGAATCCACAAAAAATCAAATTTTTTGAAAAAAATACGTTAGTGAGTTGTCATTCAAGAATCCTAATCGCTTAGAAATTGCGTTAAAAAATGATGTTCGGTTACCTTTTTTGCAATAACTTTTTAACTGTAAGGAATTCTTTAACGCGTGCAAAATGTTTTAGAAAGTAGACATTCCGAACTTGAATTTCAACACAAATTTGGAACTTTTCCGGCTTAAATCATGGGAGTATTTGTCGTTTGAAAAATGCACCCATCGAGTTACCTGAAATTCGGATTCCCATTCTGCGTCGACAGAAGGGCGTAAAAATGGAAGTCTTACGTTTTTTTCTCTGATTTTGGTTTTAAAATACTTTACCAATACCTCGATGGGAATCCACACAAAATCAAATTTTTTGAAAAAAATACGTTAGTGAGTTGTCATTCAAGAATCCTAATCGCTTAGAAATTGCGCTAAAAAATGATGTTCGGTTACCTTTTTTGCAATAACTTTTTAACTGTAAGGAATTCTTTAACGCGTGCAGAATGTTTTAGAAAGTAGACATTCCGAACTTGAATTTCAACACAAATTTGGAAGTTTTCCGGCTTAAATCATGGGAGTATTTGTCGTTTGAATAATGCACCCATCGAGTTACCTGAAATTCGGATTCCCATTCTGCGTCGACAGAAGGGCGTAAAAATGGAAGTCTTACGTTTTTTTCTCTGATTTTGGTTTTAAAACACTTTACCAATACCTCGATGGGAATCCACACAAAATCAAATTTTTTAAAAAAAATACGTTAGTGAGTTGTCATTCAAGAATCCTAATCGCTTAGAAATTGCGTTAAAAAATTATGTCCGGTTACCTTTTTTACAATAACTTTTTAACTGTAAGGAATTCTTTAACGCGTGCAGAATGTTTTAGAAAGTAGACATTCCGAACTTGAATTTCAACACCAATTTGGAAGTTTTCCGGCTTAAATCATGGGAGTATTTGTCGTTTGAATAATGCACCCACCGAGTTACCTGAAATTCGGATTCCCATTCTGCGTCGACAGAAGCGCGAAAAAATGGAAGTCTAACGTTTTTTTCTCGGATTTAGTTTTAAAATACTATACCAATACCTCGATGGGAATCCACACAAAATCAAATTTTTTGAAAAAAATACGTTAGTGAGTTGTCATTCAAGAATCTTAATCGCTTAGAAATTGCGTTAAAAAATGACGTTCGGTTACCTTTTTTACAATAACTTTATAACTGTAAGGAATTCTTTAACGCGTGCATAATGTTTTAGAAAGTAGACATTCCGAACTTGAATTTCAACACAAATTTGGAAGTTTTCCGGCTTAAATCATGGGAGTATTTGTCGTTTGAATAATGCACCCACCGAGTTACCTGAAATTTGGATTCCCATTCTGCGTCGACAGAAGGGCGTAAAAATGGTAGTCTAACGTTTTTTTCTCTGATTTGGTTTTAAAATACTATACCAATACCTCGATGGGAATCCACACAAAATCAATTTTTTTGAAAAAAATACGTTAGTGAGTTGTCATTCAAGCATCCTAATCGCTTAGAAATTGCGCTAAAAAATGATGTTCGGTTACCTTTTTTGCAATAACTTTTTAACTGTATGGAATTCTTTAACGCGTGCAGAATGTTTTAGAAAGTAGACATTCCGAACTTGAATTTCAACACAAATTTGGAAGTTTTCCGGCTTAAATCATGGGAGTATTTGTCGTTTGAATAATGCACCCACCGAGTTACATGAAATTCGGATTCCCATTCTGCGTCGACAGAAGCGCGTAAAAATGGAAGTCTAACGTTTTTTTCTCTGATTTGGTTTTAAAATACTATACCAATACCTCGATGGGAATCCACAAAAAATCAAATTTTTTGAAAAAAATACGTTAGTGAGTTGTCATTCAAGAATCCTAATCGCTTAGAAATTGCGTTAAAAAATGATGTTCGGTTACCTTTTTTGCAATAACTTTTTAACTGTAAGGAATTCTTTAACGCGTGCAAAATGTTTTAGAAAGTAGACATTCCGAACTTGAATTTCAACACAAATTTGGAAGTTTTCCGGCTTAAATCATGGGAGTATTTGTCGTTTGAATAATGCACCCATCGAGTTACCTGAAATTCGGATTCCCATTCTGCGTCGACAGAAGGGCGTAAAAATGGAAGTCTTACGTTTTTTTCTCTGATTTGGTTTTAAAACACTTTACCAATACCTCGATGGGAATCCACACAAAATCAATTTTTTTCAAAAAAATACGTTAGTGAGTTGTCATTCAAGCATCCTAATCGCTTAGAAATTGCGCTAAAAAATGATGTTCGGTTACCTTTTTTGCAATAACTTTTTAACTGTATGGAATTCTTTAACGCGTGCAGAATGTTTTAGAAAGTAGACATTCCGAACTTGAATTTCAACACAAATTTGGAAGTTTTCCGGCTTAAATCATGGGAGTATTTGTCGTTTGAATAATGCACCCACCGAGTTACATGAAATTCGGATTCCCATTCTGCGTCGACAGAAGGGCGTAAAAATGGTAGTCTAACGTTTTTTTCTCTCATTTGGTTTTAAAATACTATACCAATACCTCGATGGGAATCCACACAAAATCAAATTTTTTAAAAAAAATACGTTAGTGAGTTGTCATTCAAGAATCCTAATCGCTTAGAAATTGCGTTAAAAAATGATGTTCGGTTACCTTTTTTGCAATAACTTTTTAACTGTAAGGAATTCTTTAACGCGTGCAGAATGTTTTAGAAAGTAGACATTCCGAACTTGAATTTCAACACCAATTTGGAAGTTTTCCGGCTTAAATCATGGGAGTATTTGTCGTTTGAATAATGCACCCACCGAGTTACCTGAAATTCGGATTCCCATTCTGCGTCGACAGAAGCGCGAAAAAATGGAAGTCTAACGTTTTTTTCTCGGATTTAGTTTTAAAATACTATACCAATACCTCGATGGGAATCCACACAAAATCAAATTTTTTGAAAAAAATACGTTAGTGAGTTGTCATTCAAGAATCTTAATCGCTTAGAAATTGCGTTAAAAAATGACGTTCGGTTACCTTTTTTACAATAACTTTTTAACTGTAAGGAATTCTTTAACGCGTGCATAATGTTTTAGAAAGTAGACATTCCGAACTTGAATTTCAACACAAATTTGGAAGTTTTCTGGCTTAAATCATGGGAGTATTTGTCGTTTGAATAATGCACCCACCGAGTTACCTGAAATTCGGATTCCCATTCTGCGTCGACAGAAGCGCGTAAAAATGGAAGTCTAACGCTTTTTTCTCTGATTTGGTTTTAAAATACTATACCAATACCTCGATGGGAATCCACACAAAATCAAATTTTTTGAAAAAAATACGTTAGTGAGTTGTCATTCAAGAATCCTAATCGCTTAGAAATTGCGTTAAAAAATGATGTTCGGTTACCTTTTTTGCAATAACTTTTTAACTGTAAGGAATTCTTTAACGCGTGCAAAATGTTTTAGAAAGTAGACATTCCGAACTTGAATTTCAACACAAATTTGGAAGTTTTCCGGCTTAAATCATGGGAGTATTTGTCGTTTGAATAATGCACCCACCGAGTTACATGAAATTCGGATTCCGATTCTGCGTCGACAGAAGTGCGTAAAAATGGAAGTCTAACGCTTTTTTCTCTGATTTGGTTTTAAAATACTATACCAATACCTCAATGGGAATCCACAAAAAATCAATTTTTTTGAAAAAAATGCGTTAGTGAGTTGTCATTCAAGAATCCTAATCGCTTAGAAATTGCGTTAAAAAATGATGTTCGGTTACCTTTTTTGCAATAACTTTTTAACTGTAAGGAATTCTTTAACGCGTGCAAAATGTTTTAGAAAGTAGACATTCCGAACTTGAATTTCAACACAAATTTGGAAGTTTTCCGGCTTAAATCATGGGAGTATTTGTCGTTTGAATAATGCACCCATCGAGTTACCTGAAATTCGGATTCCCATTCTGCGTCGACAGAAAGGCGTAAAAATGGAAGTCTTACGTTTTTTTCTCTGATTTGGTTTTAAAATACTATACCAATACCTCGATGGGAATCCACACAAAATCAAATTTTTTGAAAAAAATACGTTAGTGAGTTGTCATTCAAGAATCCTAATCGCTTAGAAATTGCGTTAAAAAATGATGTTCGGTTACCTTTTTTACAATAACTTTTTAACTGTAAGGAATTCTTTAACGCGTGCAATATGTTTTAGAAAGTAGACATTCCGAACTTGAATTTCAACACAAATTTGGAAGTTTTCCGGCTTAAATCATGGGAGTATTTGTCGTTTGAATAATGCACCCACCGAGTTACCTGAAATTCGGATTCCCATTCTGCGTCGACAGAAGAGCGAAAAAATGGAAGTCTAACATTTTTTTCTGATTTGGTTTTAAAATACTATACCAATACCTCGATGGGAATCCACACAAAATCAAATTTTTTGAAAAAAATACGTTAGTGAGTTGTCATTCAAGAATCCTAATCGCTTAGAAATTGCGTTAAAAAATGAC
This sequence comes from Castanopsis chinensis, assembly GCA_032878915.1. Taxonomy (NCBI): domain Eukaryota; kingdom Viridiplantae; phylum Streptophyta; class Magnoliopsida; order Fagales; family Fagaceae; genus Castanopsis; species Castanopsis chinensis. Next base: position 119,602 of record JAVQMG010000044.1, read on the forward strand.
GTTCGGTTACCTTTTTTACAATAACTTTTTAACTGTAAGGAATTCTTTAACGCGTGCATAATGTTTTAGAAAGTAGACATTCCGAACTTGAATTTCAACACAAATTTGGAAGTTTTCCGGCTTAAATCATGGGAGTATTTGTCGTTTGAATAATGCACCCACCGAGTTACCTGAAATTGATTTCCATTCTGCGTCGACAGAAGTGCGTAAAAATGGAAGTCTAACGTTTTTTTCTCTGATTTGGTTTTAAAATACTATACCAATACCTCGATGGGAATCCACACAAAATCAAATTTTTTGAAAAAAATACGTTAGTGAGTTGTCATTCAAGAATCCTAATCGCTTAGAAATTGCGTTAAAAAATGATGTTCGGTTACCTTTTTTACAATAACTTTTTAACTGTAAGGAATTCTTTAACGCGTGCATAATGTTTTAGAAAGTAGACATTCCGAACTTGAATTTCAACACAAATTTGGAAGTTTTCCGGCTTAAATCATGGGAGTATTTGTCGTTTGAATAATGCACCCACCGAGTTACTGAAATTCGGATTCCCATTCTGCGTCGACAGAAGAGCGTGAAAATGGTAGCCTAACGTTTTTTTCTCTGATTTGGTTTTAAAATACTATACCAATACCTCGATGGGAATCCACACAAAATCAATTTTTTTGAAAAAAATACGTTAGTGAGTTGTCATTCAAGAATCCTAATCGCTTAGAAATTGCGCTAAAAAATGATGTTCGGTTACCTTTTTTGCAATAACTTTTTAACTGTATGGAATTCTTTAACGCGTGCAGAATGTTTTAGAAAGTAGACATTCCGAACTTGAATTTCAACACAAATTTGGAAGTTTTCCGGCTTAAATCATGGGAGTATTTGTCGTTTGAATAATGCACCCACCGAGTTACATGAAATTCGGATTCCCATTCTGCGTTGACAGAGGTGCGTAAAAATGGAAGTCTAACGCTTTTTTCTCTGATTTGGTTTTAAAATACTATACCAATACCTCGATGGGAATCCACAAAAAATCAAATTTTTTGAAAAAAATACGTTAGTGAGTTGTCATTCAAGAATCCTAATCGCTTAGAAATTGCGTTAAAAAATGATGTTCGGTTACCTTTTTTGCAATAACTTTTTAACTGTAAGGAATTCTTTAACGCGTGCAGAATGTTTTAGAAAGTAGACATTCCGAACTTGAATTTCAACACAAATTTGGAAGTTTTCCGGCTTAAATCATGGGAGTATTTGTCGTTTGAATAATGCACCCACCGAGTTACCTGAAATTCGGATTCCCATTCTGCGTCGACAGAAGGGCGTAAAAATGGTAGTCTAACGTTTTTTTCTCTGATTTTGTTTTAAAATACTATACCAATACCTCGATGGGAATCCACAAAAAATCAAATTTTTTGAAAAAAATACGTTAGTGAGTTGTCATTCAAGAATCCTAATCGCTTAGAAATTGCGTTAAAAAATGAAGTTCGGTTACATTTTTTACAATAACTTTTTAACTGTAAGGAATTCTTTAACGCGTGCAAAATGTTTTGAAAGTAGACATTCCGAACTTGAATTTCAACACAAATTTGGAAATTTTCCGGCTTAAATCATGGGAGTATTTGTCGTCTGAATAATGCACCCATCGAGTTACCTGAAATTCGGATTCCCATTCTGCGTCGACAGAAGGGCGTAAAAATGGTAGTCTAACGTTTTTTTCTCTGATTTTGTTTTAAAATACTATACCAATACCTCGATGGGAATCCACACAAAATCAAATTTTTTGAAAAAAATACGTTAGTGAGTTGTCATTCAAGAATCCTAATCGCTTAGAAATTGCGTTAAAAAATTATGTTCGGTTAACTTTTATACAAAAAATTTTTAACTGTAAGGAATTCTTTAACGCGTGCAGAATGTTTTAGAAAGTAGACATTCCGAACTTGAATTTCAACACAAATTTGGAAGTTTTCCGGCTTAAATCATGGGAGTATTTGTCGTTTGAATAATGCACCCATCGAGTTACCTGAAATTCGGATTCCCATTCTGCGTCGACAGAAGCGCGAAAAAATGGAAGTCTAACGTTTTTTTCTCGGATTTAGTTTTAAAATACTATACCAATACCTCGATGGGAATCCACACAAAATCAAATTTTTTGAAAAAAATACGTTAGTGAGTTGTCATTCAAGAATCTTAATCGCTTAGAAATTGCGTTAAAAAATGACGTTCGGTTACCTTTTTTACAATAACTTTTTAACTGTAAGGAATTCTTTAACGCGTGCATAATGTTTTAGAAAGTAGACATTCCGAACTTGAATTTCAACACAAATTTGGAAGTTTTCTGGCTTAAATCATGGGAGTATTTGTCGTTTGAATAATGCACCCACCGAGTTACTGAAATTCGGATTTCCATTCTGCGTCGACAGAAGCGCGTAAAAATGGAAGTCTAACGCTTTTTTCTCTGATTTGGTTTTAAAATACTATACCAATACCTCGATGGGAATCCACACAAAATCAAATTTTTTGAAAAAAATACGTTAGTGAGTTGTCATTCAAGAATCCTAATCGCTTAGAAATTGCGTTAAAAAATGATGTTCGGTTACCTTTTTTGCAATAACTTTTTAACTGTAAGGAATTCTTTAACGCGTGCAAAATGTTTTAGAAAGTAGACATTCCGAACTTGAATTTCAACACAAATTTGGAAGTTTTCTGGCTTAAATCATGGGAGTATTTGTCGTTTGAATAATGCACCCACCGAGTTACCTGAAATTCGGATTCCCATTCTGCGTCGACAGAAGTGCGTAAAAATGGAAGTCTAACGTTTTTTTTCTCTGATTTGGTTTTAAAATACTATACCAATACCTCGATGGGAATCCACACAAAATCAAATTTTTTGAAAAAAATACGTTAGTGAGTTGTCATTCAAGAATCCTAATCGCTTAGAAATTGCGTTAAAAAATGATGTTCGGTTACCTTTTTTGCAATAACTTTTTAACTGTAAGGAATTCTTTAACGCGTGCAAAATGTTTTAGAAAGTAGACATTCCGAACTTGAATTTCAACACAAATTTGGAAGTTTTCCGGCTTAAATCATGGGAGTATTTGTCGTTTGAATAATGCACCCATCGAGTTACCTGAAATTCGGATTCCCATTCTGCGTCGACAGAAGGGCGTAAAAATGGAAGTCTTACTTTTTTTCTCTGATTTTGGTTTTAAAATACTTTACCAATACCTCGATGGGAATCCACTCAAAATCAAATTTTTTGAAAAAAATACGTTAGTGAGTTGTCATTCAAGAATCCTAATCGCTTAGAAATTGCGCTAAAAAATGATGTTCGGTTACCTTTTTTGCAATAACTTTTTAACTGTAAGGAATTCTTTAACGCGTGCAAAATGTTTTAGAAAGTAGACATTCCGAACTTGAATTTCAACACAAATTTGGAAGTTTTCCGGCTTAAATCATGGGAGTATTTGTCGTTTGAATAATGCACCCACCGAGTTACCTGAAATTCGGATTCCCATTCTGCGTCGACAGAAGGGCGTAAAAATGGAAGTCTAACGTTTTTTTCTCTGATTTGGTTTTAAAATACTATACCAATACCTCGATGGGAATCCACACAAAATCAAATTTTTTGAAAAAAATACGTTAGTGAGTTGTCATTCAAGAATCCTAATCGCTTAGAAATTGCGCTAAAAAAATGATGTTCGGTTACCTTTTTTACAATAACTTTTTAACTGTAAGGAATTCTTTAACGCGTGCAGAATGTTTTAGAAAGTAGACATTCCGAACTTGAATTTCAACACAAATTTGGAAGTTTTCCGGCTTAAATCATGGGAGTATTTGTCGTTTGAATAATGCACCCACCGAGTTACCTGAAATTCGGATTTCCATTCTGCGTCGACAGAAGCGCGTAAAAATGGAAGTCTAACGCTTTTTTCTCTGATTTGGTTTTAAAATACTATACCAATACCTCGATGGGAATCCACACAAAATCAAATTTTTTGAAAAAAATACGTTAGTGAGTTGTCATTCAAGAATCCTAATCGCTTAGAAATTGCGCTAAAAAATGATGTTCGGTTACGTTTTTTGCAATAACTTTTTAACTGTAAGGAATTCTTTAACGCGTGCATAATGTTTTAGAAAGTAGACATTCCGAACTTGAATTTCAACACAAATTTGGAAGTTTTCCGGCTTAAATCATGGGAGTATTTGTCGTTTGAATAATGCACCCATCGAGTTACCTGAAATTCGGATTCCATTCTGCGTCGACAGAAGCGCGTAAAAATGGAAGTCTAACGTTTTTTTCTCTGATTTGGTTTTAAAATACTATACCAATACCTCGATGGGAATCCACACAAAATCAAATTTTTTGAAAAAAATACGTTAGTGAGTTGTCATTCAAGAATCCTAATCGCTTAGAAATTGCGTTAAAAAATGATGTTCGGTTACCTTTTTTGCAATAACTTTTTAACTGTAAGGAATTCTTTAACGCGTGCAAAATGTTTTAGAAAGTAGACATTCCGAACTTGAATTTCAACACAAATTTGGAAGTTTTCCGGCTTAAATCATGGGAGTATTTGTCGTTTGAATAATGCACCCACCGAGTTACATGAAATTCGGATTCCCATTCTGCGTCGACAGAAGCGCGTAAAAATGGAAGTCTAACGTTTTTTTCACTGATTTGGTTTTAAAATACTATACCAATACCTCGATGGGAATCCACAAAAAATCAAATTTTTTGAAAAAAATACGTTAGTGAGTTGTCATTCAAGAATCCTAATCGCTTAGAAATTGCGTTAAAAAATGATGTTCGGTTACCTTTTTTGCAATAACTTTTTAACTGTAAGGAATTCTTTAACGCGTGCAAAATGTTTTAGAAAGTAGACATTCCGAACTTGAATTTCAACACAAATTTGGAAGTTTTCCGGCTTAAATCATGGGAGTATTTGTCGTTTGAATAATGCACCCATCGAGTTACCTGAAATTCGGATTCCCCTTCTGCGTCGACAGAAGGGCGTAAAAATGGAAGTCTAACATTTTTTCCTCTGATTTGGTTTTAAAATACTATACCAATACCTCAATGGGAATCCACACAAAATCAAATTTTTTGAAAAAAATACGTTAGTGAGTTGTCATTCAAGAATCCTAATCGCTTAGAAATTGCGCTAAAAAATGATGTTCGGTTACCTTTTTGCAATAACTTTTTAACTGTAAGGAATTCTTTAACGCGTGCAGAATGTTTTAGAAAGTAGACATTCCGAACTTGAATTTCAACACAAATTTGGAAGTTTTCCGGCTTAAATCATGGGAGTATTTGTCGTTTGAATAATGCACCCACCGAGTTACCTGAAATTTGGATTCCCATTCTGCGTCGACAGAAGGGCGTAAAGATGGAAGTCTAACGTTTTTTTCTCTGATTTTGTCTTAAAATACTATACCAATACCTCGATGGGAATCCACAAAAAATCAAATTTTTTGAAAAAAATACGTTAGTGAGTTGTCATTCAAGAATCCTAATCGCTTAGAAATTGCGTTAAAAAATGATGTTCGGTTACCTTTTTTGCAATAACTTTTTAACTGTAAGGAATTCTTTAACGCGTGCAAAATGTTTTAGAAAGTAGACATTCCGAACTTGAATTTCAACACAAATTTGGAAGTTTTCCGGCTTAAATCATGGGAGTATTTGTCGTTTGATAATGCACCCACCGAGTTACCTGAAATTCGGATTTCCATTCTGCGTCGACAGAAGCGCGAAAAAATGGAAGTCTAACGTTTTTTTCTCGGATTTAGTTTTAAAATACTATACCAATACCTCGATGGGAATCCACACAAAATCAAATTTTTTGAAAAAAATACGTTAGTGAGTTGTCATTCAAGAATCTTAATCGCTTAGAAATTGCGTTAAAAAATGACGTTCGGTTACCTTTTTTACAATAACTTTATAACTGTAAGGAATTCTTTAACGCGTGCATAATGTTTTAGAAAGTAGACATTCCGAACTTGAATTTCAACACAAATTTGGAAGTTTTCCGGCTTAAATCATGGGAGTATTTGTCGTTTGAATAATGCACCCACCGAGTTACTGAAATTCGGATTCCATTCTGCGTCGACAGAAGCGCGTAAAAATGGAAGTCTAACGTTTTTTTCTCTGATTTGGTTTTAAAATACTATACCAATACCTCGATGGGAATCCACACATAAAATCAAATTTTTTGAAAAAAATACGTTAGTGAGTTGTCATTCAAGAATCCTAATCGCTTAGAAATTGCGCTAAAAAATGATGTTCGGTTACCTTTTTTGCAATAACTTTTTAACTGTATGGAATTCTTTAACGCGTGCAGAATGTTTTAGAAAGTAGACATTCCGAACTTGAATTTCAACACAAATTTGGAAGTTTTCCGGCTTAAATCATGGGAGTATTTGTCGTTTGAATAATGCACCCACCGAGTTACATGAAATTCGGATTCCCATTCTGCGTTGACAGAGGTGCGTAAAAATGGAAGTCTAACGCTTTTTTCTCTGATTTGGTTTTAAAATACTATACCAATACCTCGATGGGAATCCACAAAAAATCAAATTTTTTGAAAAAAATACGTTAGTGAGTTGTCATTCAAGAATCCTAATCGCTTAGAAATTGCGTTAAAAAATGATGTTCGGTTACCTTTTTTGCAATAACTTTTTAACTGTAAGGAATTCTTTAACGCGTGCAAAATGTTTTAGATAGTAGACATTCCGAACTTGAATTTCAACACAAATTTGGAAGTTTTCCGGCTTAAATCATGGGAGTATTTGCCGTTTGAATAATGCACCCATCGATTTACCTGAAATTCGGATTCCCATTCTGCGTCGACAGAAGGGCGTAAAAATGGTAGTCTAACGTTTTTTTCTCTGATTTGGTTTTAAAATACTATACCAATACCTCGATGGGAATCCACACAAAATCAAATTTTTTTAAAAAAATACGTTAGTGAGTTGTCATTCAAGAATCCTAATCGCTTAGAAATTGCGTTAAAAAATTATGTCCGGTTAACTTTTTCACAATAACTTTTTAACTGTAGGGAATTCTTTAACGCGTGCAGAATGTTTTAGAAAGTAGACATTCCGAACTTGAATTTCAACATCAATTTGGAAGTTTTCCGGCTTAAATCAGGGGAGTATTTGTCGTTTGAATAATGCACCCACCGAGTTACCTGAAATTCGGATTCCCATTCTGCGTCGACAGAAGAGCGAAAAAATGGAAGTCTAACGTTTTTTTCTCGGATTTAGTTTTAAAATACTATACCAATACCTCGATGGGAATCCACACAAAATCAAATTTTTTGAAAAAAATACGTTAGTGAGTTGTCATTCAAGAATCTTAATCGCTTAGAAATTGCGTTAAAAAATGACGTTCGGTTACCTTTTTTACAATAACTTTATAACTGTAAGGAATTCTTTAACGCGTGCATAATGTTTTAGAAAGTAGACATTCCGAACTTGAATTTCAACACAAATTTGGAAGTTTTTCGGCTTAAATAATGCGAGTATTTGTCGTTTGAATAATGCACCCACCGAGTTACCTGAAATTCGGATTTCCATTCTGCGTCGACAGAAGCGCGAAAAAATGGAAGTCTAACGTTTTTTTCTCGGATTTAGTTTTAAAATACTATACCAATACCTCGATGGGAATCCACACAAAATCAAATTTTTTGAAAAAAATACGTTAGTGAGTTGTCATTCAAGAATCTTAATCGCTTAGAAATTGCGTTAAAAAATGACGTTCGGTTACCTTTTTTACAATAACTTTATAACTGTAAGGAATTCTTTAACGCGTGCATAATGTTTTAGAAAGTAGACATTCCGAACTTGAATTTCAACACAAATTTGGAAGTTTTTCGGCTTAAATAATGCGAGTATTTGTCGTTTGAATAATGCACCCACCGAGTTACCTGAAATTCGGATTTCCATTCTGCGTCGACAGAAGCGCGTAAAAATGGAAGTCTAACGCTTTTTTCTCTGATTTGGTTTTAAAATACTATACCAATACCTCGATGGGAATCCACATAAAATAAAAATTTTTTGAAAAAAATACGTTAGTGAGTTGTCCTTCAAGAATCCTAATCGCATAGAAATTGCGTTAAAAAATGATGTTCGGTTACCTTTTTTGCAATAACTTTTTAACTGTAAGGAATTCTTTAACGCGTGCAAAATGTTTTAGAAAGTAGACATTCCGAACTTGAATTTCAACACAAATTTGGAAGTTTTCCGGCTTAAACCATGGGAGTATTTGTCGTTTGAATAATGCACCCACCGAGTTACATGAAATTCGGATTCCCATTCTGTGTCGACAGAAGCACGTAAAAATGGAAGTGTAACGTTTTTTTCTCTGATTTGGTTTTAAAATACTATACCAATACCTCGATGGGAATCCACAAAAAATCAAATTTTTTGAAAAAAATACGTTAGTGAGTTGTCATTCAAGAATCCTAATCGCTTAGAAATTGCGTTAAAAAATGATGTTCGGTTACCTTTTTTGCAATAACTTTTTAACTGTAAGGAATTCTTTAACGCGTGCAAAATGTTTTAGAAAGTAGACATTCCGAACTTGAATTTCAACACAAATTTGGAAGTTTTCCGGCTTAAATCATGGGAGTATTTGTCGTTTGAATAATGCACCCATCGAGTTACCTGAAATTCGGATTCCCATTCTGCGTCGACAGAAGGGCGTAAAAATGGTAGTCTAACGTTTTTTTCTCTGATTTGGTTTTAAAATACTATACCAATACCTCGATGGGAATCCACACAAAATCAAATTTTTTGAAAAAAATACGTTAGTGAGTTGTCATTCAAGAATCCTAATCGCTTAGAAATTGCGTTAAAAAATTATGTCCGGTTAACTTTTTTACAATAACTTTTTAACTGTAGGGAATTCTTTAACGCGTGCAGAATGTTTTAGAAAGTAGACATTCCGAACTTGAATTTCAACACCAATTTGGAAGTTTTCCGGCTTAAATCAGGGGAGTATTTGTCGTTTGAATAATGCACCCACCGAGTTACCTGAAATTCGGATTCCCATTCTGCGTCGACAGAAGAGCGAAAAAATTGAAGTCTAACGTTTTTTTCTCGGATTTAGTTTTAAAATACTATACCAATACCTCGATGGGAATCCACACAAAATCAAATTTTTTGAAAAAAATACGTTAGTGAGTTGTCATTCAAGAATCTTAATCGCTTAGAAATTGCGTTAAAAAATGATGTTCGGTTACCTTTTTAACAATAACTTTATAACTGTAAGGAATTCTTTAACGCGTGCATAATGTTTTAGAAAGTAGACATTCCGAACTTGAATTTCAACACAAATTTGGAAGTTTTTCGGCTTAAATCATGGGAGTATTTGTCGTTTGAATAATGCACCCACCGAGTTACCTGAAATTCGGATTTCCATTCTGCGTCGACAGAAGCGCGAAAAAATGGAAGTCTAACGTTTTTTTCTCGGATTTAGTTTTAAAATACTATACCAATACCTCGATGGGAATCCACACAAAATCAAATTTTTTGAAAAAAATACGTTAGTGAGTTGTCATTCAAGAATCCTAATCGCTTAGAAATTGCGTTAAAAAATGATGTTCGGTTACCTTTTTTACAATAACTTTTTAACTGTAAGGAATTCTTTAACGCGTGCATAATGTTTTAGAAAGTAGACATTCCGAACTTGAATTTCAACACAAATTTGGAAGTTTTCCGGCTTAAATCATGGGAGTATTTGTCGTTTGAATAATGAACGCACCGAGTTACATGAAATTTGGATTCCCATTCTGCGTCGACAGAAGCGCGTAAAAATGGAAGTCTAACGCTTTTTTCTCTGATTTGGTTTTAAAATACTATACCAATACCTCGATGGAAATCCACATAAAATAAAAATTTTTTGAAAAAAATACGTTAGTGAGTTGTCCTTCAAGAATCCTAATCGCTTAGAAATTGCGTTAAAAAATGATGTTCGGTTACCTTTTTTGCAATAACTTTTTAACTGTAAGGAATTCTTTAACGCGTGCAAAATGTTTTAGAAAGTAGACATTCCGAACTTGAATTTCAACACAAATTTGGAAGTTTTCCGGCTTAAATCATGGGAGTATTTGTCGTTTGAATAATGAACGCACCGAGTTACATGAAATTCGGATTCCCATTCTGCGTCGACAGAAGCGCGTAAAAATGGAAGTCTAACGTTTTTTTCTCTGATTTGGTTTTAAAATACTATACCAATACCTCGATGGGAATCCACAAAAAATCAAATTTTTTGAAAAAAATACGTTAGTGAGTTGTCATTCAAGAATCCTAATCGCTTAGAAATTGCGCTAAAAAATGATGTTCGGTTACCTTTTTTGCAATAACTTTTTAACTGTAAGGAATTCTTTAACGCGTGCAAATGTTTTAGAAAGTAGACATTCCGAACTTGAATTTCAACACAAATTTGGAAGTTTTCCGGCTTAAATCATGGGAGTATTTGTCGTTTGAATAATGCACCCATCGAGTTACTGAAATTCGGATTCCCATTCTGCGTCGACAGAAGGGCGTAAAAATGGAAGTCTTACGTTTTTTTCTCTGATTTTGGTTTTAAAATACTTTACCAATACCTCGATGGGAATCCACACAAAATCAAATTTTTTGAAAAAAATACGTTAGTGAGTTGTCATTCAAGAATCCTAATCGCTTAGAAATTGCGCTAAAAAATGATGTTCGGTTACCTTTTTTGCAATAACTTTTTAACTGTAAGGAATTCTTTAACGCGTGCAGAATGTTTTAGAAAGTAGACATTCCGAACTTGAATTTCAACACAAATTTGGAAGTTTTCCGGCTTAAATCATGGGAGTATTTGTCGTTTGAATAATGCACCCATCGAGTTACCTGAAATTCGGATTCCCATTCTGCGTCGACAGAAGGGCGTAAAAATGGAAGTCTTACGTTTTTTTCTCTGATTTTGGTTTTAAAACACTTTACCAATACCTCGATGGGAATCCACACAAAATCAAATTTTTTGAAAAAAATACGTTAGTGAGTTGTCATTCAAGAATCCTAATCGCTTAGAAATTGCGTTAAAAAATTATGTCCGGTTAACTTTTTTACAATAACTTTTTAACTGTAGGGAATTCTTTAACGCGTGCAGAATGTTTTAGAAAGTAGACATTCCGAACTTGAATTTCAACACCAATTTGGAAGTTTTCCGGCTTAAATCATGGGAGTATTTGTCGTTTGAATAATGCACCCACCGAGTTACATGAAATTCGGATTCCCATTCTGCGTCGACAGAAGCGCGTAAAAATGGAAGTCTAACGTTTTTTTCTCTGATTTGGTTTTAAAATACTATACCAATACCTCGATGGGAATCCACACAAAATCAAATTTTTTGAAAAAAATACGTTAGTGAGTTGTCATTCAAGAATCTTAATCGCTTAGAAATTGCGTTAAAAAATGACGTTCGGTTACCTTTTTTACAATAACTTTATAACTGTAAGGAATTCTTTAACGCGTGCATAATGTTTTAGAAAGTAGACATTCCGAACTTGAATTTCAACACAAATTTGGAAGTTTTCCGGCTTAAATCATGGGAGTATTTGTCGTTTGAATAATGCACCCACCGAGTTACCTGAAATTTGGATTCCCATTCTGCGTCGACAGAAGGGCGTAAAGATGGAAGTCTAACGTTTTTTTCTCTGATTTTGTTTTAAAATACTATACCAATACCTCGATGGGAATCCACAAAAAATCAAATTTTTTGAAAAAAATACGTTAGTGAGTTGTCATTCAAGAATCCTAATCGCTTAGAAATTGCGTTAAAAAATGATGTTCGGTTACCTTTTTTGCAATAACTTTTTAACTGTAAGGAATTCTTTAACGCGTGCAAAATGTTTTAGAAAGTAGACATTCCGAACTTGAATTTCAACACAAATTTGGAAGTTTTCCGGCTTAAATCATGGGAGTATTTGTCGTTTGAATAATGCACCCACCGAGTTACCTGAAATTCGGATTCCCATTCTGCGTCGACAGAAGGGCGTAAAAATGGAAGTCTAACGTTTTTTTCTCTGATTTGGTTTTAAAATACTATACCAATACCTCGATGGGAATCCACACAAAATCAAATTTTTTGAAAAAAATACGTTAGTGAGTTGTCATTCAAGAATCCTAATCGCTTAGAAATTGCGCTAAAAAATGATGTTCGGTTACCTTTTTGCACAATAACTTTTTAACTGTAAGGAATTCTTTAACGCGTGCAAAATGTTTTAGAAAGTAGACATTCCGAACTTGAATTTCAACACAAATTTGGAACTTTTCCGGCTTAAATCATGGGAGTATTTGTCGTTTGAAAAATGCACCCATCGAGTTACCTGAAATTCGGATTCCCATTCTGCGTCGACAGAAGGGCGTAAAAATGGAAGTCTTACGTTTTTTTCTCTGATTTTGGTTTTAAAATACTTTACCAATACCTCGATGGGAATCCACACAAAATCAAATTTTTTGAAAAAAATACGTTAGTGAGTTGTCATTCAAGAATCCTAATCGCTTAGAAATTGCGTTAAAAAATGATGTTCGGTTACCTTTTTTGCAATAACTTTTTAACTGTAAGGAATTCTTTAACGCGTGCAGAATGTTTTAGAAAGTAGACATTCCGAACTTGAATTTCAACACAAATTTGGAACTTTTCCGGCTTAAATCATGGGAGTATTTGTCGTTTGAAAAATGCACCCATCGAGTTACCTGAAATTCGGATTCCCATTCTGCGTCGACAGAAGGGCGTAAAAATGGAAGTCTTACGTTTTTTTCTCTGATTTTGGTTTTAAAATACTTTACCAATACCTCGATGGGAATCCACACAAAATCAAATTTTTTGAAAAAAATACGTTAGTGAGTTGTCATTCAAGAATCCTAATCGCTTAGAAATTGCGCTAAAAAATGATGTTCGGTTACCTTTTTTGCAATAACTTTTTAACTGTAAGGAATTCTTTAACGCGTGCAGAATGTTTTAGAAAGTAGACATTCCGAACTTGAATTTCAACACAAATTTGGAAGTTTTCCGGCTTAAATCATGGGAGTATTTGTCGTTTGAATAATGCACCCACCGAGTTACATGAAATTCGGATTCCCATTCTGCGTCGACAGAAGGGCGTAAAAATGGAAGTCTTACGTTTTTTTCTCTGATTTTGGTTTTAAAACACTTTACCAATACCTCGATGGGAATCCACACAAAATCAAATTTTTTGAAAAAAATACGTTAGTGAGTTGTCATTCAAGAATCCTAATCGCATAGAAATTGCGTTAAAAAATGATGTTTGGTTACCTTTTTTGCAATAACTTTTTAACTGTAAGGAATTCTTTAACGCGTGCATAATGTTTTAGAAAGTAGACATTCCGAACTTGAATTTCAACACAAATTTGGAAGTTTTCCGGCTTAAATCATGGGAGTATTTGTCGTTTGAATAATGCACCCACCGAGTTACATGAAATTCGGATTCCCATTCTGCGTCGACAGAAGGGCGTAAAAATGGAAGTCTTACGTTTTTTTCTCTGATTTGGTTTTAAAATACTATACCAATACCTCGATGGGAATCCACACAAAATCAAATTTTTTGAAAAAAATACGTTAGTGAGTTGTCATTCAAGAATCCTAATCGCTTAGAAATTGCGCTAAAAAATGATGTTCGGTTACCTTTTTTGCAATAACTTTTTAACTGTAAGGAATTCTTTAACGCGTGCAGAATGTTTTAGAAAGTAGACATTCCGAACTTGAATTTCAACACAAATTTGGAAGTTTTCCGGCTTAAATCATGGGAGTATTTGTCGTTTGAATAATGCACCCATCGAGTTACCTGAAATTCGGATTCCCATTCTGCGTCGACAGAAGGGCGTAAAAATGGAAGTCTTACGTTTTTTTCTCTGATTTTGGTTTTAAAACACTTTACCAATACCTCGATGGGAATCCACACAAAATCAAATTTTTTGAAAAAAATACGTTAGTGAGTTGTCATTCAAGAATCCTAATCGCATAGAAATTGCGTTAAAAAATGATGTTCGGTTACCTTTTTTGCAATAACTATTTAACCGTAAGGAATTCTTTAACGCGTGCAGAATGTTTCAGAAAGTAGACATTCCGAACTTGAATTTCAACACAAATTTGGAAGTTTTCCGGCTTAAATCATGGGAGTATTTGTCGTTTGAAAAATGCACCCATCGAGTTACCTGAAATTCGGATTCCCATTCTGCGTCGACAGAAGGGCGTAAAAATGGAAGTCTTACGTTTTTTTCTCTGATTTTGGTTTTAAAATACTTTACCAATACCTCGATGGGAATCCACACAAAATCAATTTTTTTGAAAAAAATACGTTAGTGAGTTGTCATTCAAGAATCCTAATCGCTTAGAAATTGCGCTAAAAAATGATGTTCGGTTACCTTTTTTGCAATAACTTTTTAACTGTAAGGAATTCTTTAACGCGTGCAGAATGTTTTAGAAAGTAGACATTCCGAACTTGAATTTCAACACAAATTTGGAAGTTTGCCGGCTTAAATCATGGGAGTATTTGTCGTTTGAATAATGCACCCATCGAGTTACCTGAAATTCGGATTCCTATTCTGCGTCGACAGAAGGGCGTAAAAATGGAAGTTTAACGCTTTTTTCTCTGATTTGGTTTTAAAATACTATACCAATACCTCGATGGGAATCCACACAAAATCAAATTTTTTGAAAAAAATACGTTAGTGAGTTGTCATTCAAGAATCCTAATCGCTTAGAAATTGCGCTAAAAAATGATGTTCGGTTACCTTTTTTGCAATAACTTTTTAACTGTAAGGAATTCTTTAACGCGTGCAGAATGTTTTAGAAAGTAGACATTCCGAACTTGAATTTCAACACAAATTTGGAAGTTTTCCGGCTTAAATCATGGGAGTATTTGTCGTTTGAATAATGCACCCATCGAGTTACCTGAAATTCGGATTCCCATTCTGCGTCGACAGAAGGGCGTAAAAATGGTAGCCTAACGTTTTTTTCTCTGATTTGGTTTTAAAATACTACACCAATACCTCGATGGGAATCCACACAAAATCAAATTTTTTGAAAAAAATACGTTAGTGAGTTGTCATTCAAGAATCCTAATCGCTTAGAAATTGCGCTAAAAAATGATGTTCGGTTACCTTTTTTGCAATAACTTTTTAACTGTAAGGAATTCTTTAACGCGTGCAGAATGTTTTAGAAAGTAGACATTCCGAACTTGAATTTCAACACAAATTTGGAACTTTTCCGGCTTAAATCATGGGAGTATTTGTCGTTTGAAAAATGCACCCATCGAGTTACCTGAAATTCGGATTCCCATTCTGCGTCGACAGAAGGGCGTAAAAATGGAAGTCTTACGTTTTTTTCTCTGATTTGGTTTTAAAATACTATACCAATACCTCGATGGGAATCCACACAAAATCAAATTTTTTGAAAAAAATACGTTAGTGAGTTGTCATTCAAGAATCCTAATCGCATAGAAATTGCGTTAAAAAATGATGTTCGGTTACCTTTTTTGCAATAACTTTTTAACCGGAAGGAATTCTTTAACAGGTGCAGAATGTTTTAGAAAGTAGACATTCCGAACTTGAATTTCAACACAAATTTGGAAGTTTTCCGGCTTAAATCATGGGAGTATTTGTCGTTTGAATAATGCACCCATCGAGTTACCTGAAATTCGGATTCCCATTCTGCTCGACAGAAGGGCGTAAAAATGGTAGCCTAACGTTTTTTTCTCTGATTTGGTTTTAAAATACTACACCAATACCTCGATGGGAATCCACACAAAATCAAATTTTTTGAAAAAAATACGTTAGTGAGTTGTCATTCAAGAATCCTAATCGCTTAGAAATTGCGCTAAAAAATGATGTTCGGTTACCTTTTTTGCAATAACTTTTTAACTGTAAGGAATTCTTTAACGCGTGCAGAATGTTTTAGAAAGTAGACATTCCGAACTTGAATTTCAACACAAATTTGGAAGTTTTCCGGCTTAAATCATGGGAGTATTTGTCGTTTGAATAATGCACCCATCGAGTTACCTGAAATTCGGATTCCCATTCTGCGTCGACAGAAGGGCGTAAAAATGGAAGTCTTACGTTTTTTTCTCTGATTTGGTTTTAAAATACTACCCCAATACCTCGATGGGAATCCACACAAAATCAAATTTTTTGAAAAAAATACGTTAGTGAGTTGTCATTCAAGAATCCTAATCGCATAGAAATTGCGTTAAAAAATGATGTTCGGTTACCTTTTTTGCAATAACTTTTTAACTGTAAGGAATTCTTTAACGCGTGCAGAATGTTTTAGAAAGTAGACATTCCGAACTTGAATTTCAACACAAATTTGGAAGTTTTCCGGCTTAAATCATGGGAGTATTTGTCGTTTGAATAATGCACCCATCGAGTTACCTGAAATTCGGATTCCCATTCTACGTCGACAGAAGGGCGTAAAAATGGTAGCCTAACGTTTTTTTCTCTGATTTGGTTTTAAAATACTATACCAATACCTCGATGGGAATCCACACAAAATCAAATTTTTTGAAAAAAATACGTTAGTGAGTTGTCATTCAAGAATCCTAATCGCATAGAAATTGCGTTAAAAAATGATGTTCGGTTACCTTTTTTGCAATAACTTTTTAACCGTAAGGAATTCTTTAACGGATGCAGAATGTTTTAGAAAGTAGACATTCCGAACATGAATTTCAACACAAATTTGAAAGTTTTCCGGCTTAAATCATGGGAGTATTTGTCGTTTGAATAATGCACCCATCGAGTTACCTGAAATTCGGATTCCTATTCTGCGTCGACAGAAGGGCGTAAAAATGGTAGTCTAACGTTTTTTTCTCTGATTTGGTTTTAAAATACTATACCAATACCTCGATGGGAATCCACACAAAATCAAATTTTTTGAAAAAAATACGTTAGTGAGTTGTCATTCAAGAATCCTAATCGCATAGAAATTGCGTTAAAAAATGATGTTTGGTTACCTTTTTTGCAATAACTTTTTAACTGTAAGGAATTCTTTAACGCGTGCAGAATGTTTTAGAAAGTAGACATTCCGAACTTGAATTTCAACACAAATTTGGAAGTTTTCCGGCTTAAATCATGGGAGTATTTGTCGTTTGAATAATGCACCCGTCGAGTTACCTGAAATTCGGATTCCCATTCTGCGTCGACAGAAGGGCGTAAAAATGGTAGCCTAACGTTTTTTTCTTTGATTTGGTTTTAAAATACTATACCAATACCTCGATGGGAATCCACACAAAATCAAATTTTTTGAAAAAAATACGTTAGTGAGTTGTCATTCAAGAATCCTAATCGCATAGAAATTGCGTTAAAAAATGATGTTTGGTTACCTTTTTTGCAATAACTTTTTAACTGTAAGGAATTCTTTAACGCGTGCAGAATGTTTTAGAAAGTAGACATTCCGAACTTGAATTTCAACACAAATTTGGAAGTTTTCCGGCTTAAATCATGGGAGTATTTGTCGTTTGAATAATGCACCCGTCGAGTTACCTGAAATTCAGATTCCCATTCTGCGTCGACAGAAGAGCGTGAAAATGGTAGCCTAACGTTTTTTTCTCTGATTTGGTTTTAAAATACTATACCAATACCTCGATGGGAATCCACACAAAATCAAATTTTTTGAAAAAAATACGTTAGTGAGTTGTCATTCAAGAATCCTAATCGCATAGAAAGCGTTAAAAAATGATGTTCGGTTACCTTTTTTGCAATAACTTTTTAACTGTAAGGAATTCTTTAACGCGTGCAGAATGTTTTAGAAAGTAGACATTCCGAACTTGAATTTCAACACAAATTTGGAAGTTTTCCGGCTTAAATCATGGGAGTATTTGTCGTTTGAATAATGCACCCGTCGAGTTACCTGAAATTCGGATTCCCATTCTGCGTCGACAGAAGGGCGTAAAAATGGTAGCCTAACGTTTTTTTCTTTGATTTGGTTTTAAAATACTATACCAATACCTCGATGGGAATCCACACAAAATCAAATTTTTTGAAAAAAATACGTTAGTGAGTTGTCATTCAAGAATCCTAATCGCATAGAAATTGCGTTAAAAAATGATGTTCGGTTACCTTTTTTGCAATAACTTTTTAACTGTAAGGAATTCTTTAACGCGTGCAGAATGTTTTAGAAAGTAGACATTCCGAACTTGAATTTCAACACAAATTTGGAAGTTTTCCGGCTTAAATCATGGGAGTATTTGTCGTTTGAATAATGCACCCGTCGAGTTACCTGAAATTCGGATTCCCATTCTGCGTCGACAGAAGGGCGTAAAAATGGTAGCCTAACGTTTTTTTCTCTGATTTGGTTTTAAAATACTATACCAATACCTCGATGGGAATCCACACAAAATCAAATTTTTTGAAAAAAATACGTTAGTGAGTTGTCATTCAAGAATCCTAATCGCATAGAAATTGCGTTAAAAAATGATGTTCGGTTACCTTTTTTGCAATAACTTTTTAACTGTAAGGAATTCTTTAACGCGTGCAGAATGTTTTAGAAAGTAGACATTCCGAACTTGAATTTCAACACAAATTTGGAAGTTTTCCGGCTTAAATCATGGGAGTATTTGTCGTTTGAATAATGCACCCATCGAGTTACCTGAAATTCGGATTCCCATTCTACGTCGACAGAAGGGCGTAAAAATGGTAGCCTAACGTTTTTTTCTCTGATTTTGTTTTTAAAATACTTTACCAATACCTCGATGGGAATCCACACAAAATCAATTTTTTTGAAAAAAATACGTTAGTGAGTTGTCATTCAAGAATCCTAATCGCATAGAAATTGCGTTAAAAAATGATGTTCGGTTACCTTTTTTGCAATAACTTTTTAACTGTAAGGAATTCTTTAACGCGTGCAGAATGTTTTAGAAAGTAGACATTCCGAACTTGAATTTCAACACAAATTTGGAAGTTTTCCGGCTTAAATCATGGGAGTATTTGTCGTTTGAATAATGCACCCATCGAGTTACCTGAAATTCGGATTCCCATTCTGCGTCGACAGAAGGGCGTAAAAATGGTAGCCTAACGTTTTTTTCTCTGATTTGGTTTTAAAATACTATACCAATACCTCGATGGGAATCCACACAAAATCAAATTTTTTGAAAAAAATACGTTAGTGAGTTGTCATTCAAGAATCCTAATCGCATAGAAATTGCGTTAAAAAATGAGTTTTCGTTACCTTTTTTGCAATAACTTTTTAACTGTAAGGAATTCTTTAACGCGTGCAGAATGTTTTAGAAAGTAGACATTCCGAACTTGAATTTCAACACAAATTTGGAAGTTTTCCGGCTTAAATCATGGGAGTATTTGTCGTTTGAATAATGCACCCGTCGAGTTACCTGAAATTCGGATTCCCATTCTGCGTCGACAGAAGGGCGTAAAAATGGTAGCCTAACGTTTTTTTCTCTGATTTGGTTTTAAAATACTATACCAATACCTCGATGGGAATCCACACAAAATCAAATTTTTTGAAAAAAATACGTTAGTGAGTTGTCATTCAAGAATCCTAATCGCATAGAAATTGCGTTAAAAAATGATGTTCGGTTACCTTTTTTGCAATAACTTTTTAACTGTAAGGAATTCTTTAACGCGTGCAGAATGTTTTAGAAAGTAGACATTCCGAACTTGAATTTCAACACAAATTTGGAAGTTTTCCGGCTTAAATCATGGGAGTATTTGTCGTTTGAATAATGCACCCGTCGAGTTACCTGAAATTCAGATTCCCATTCTGCGTCGACAGAAGAGCGTGAAAATGGTAGCCTAACGTTTTTTTCTTTGATTTGGTTTTAAAATACTATACCAATACCTCGATGGGAATCCACACAAAATCAAATTTTTTGAAAAAAATACGTTAGTGAGTTGTCATTCAAGAATCCTAATCGCATAGAAATTGCGTTAAAAAATGATGTTCGGTTACCTTTTTTGCAATAACTTTTTAACTGTAAGGAATTCTTTAACGCGTGCAGAATGTTTTAGAAAGTAGACATTCCGAACTTGAATTTCAACACAAATTTGGAAGTTTTCCGGCTTAAATCATGGGAGTATTTGTCGTTTGAATAATGCACCCATCGAGTTACCTGAAATTCGGATTCCCATTCTGCGTCGACAGAAGGGCGTAAAAATGGTAGCCTAACGTTTTTTTCTCTGATTTGGTTTTAAAATACTATACCAATCCTCGATGGGAATCCACACAAAATCAAATTTTTTGAAAAAAATACGTTAGTGAGTTGTCATTCAAGAATCCTAATCGCATAGAAATTGCGTTAAAAAATGATGTTCGGTTACCTTTTTTGCAATAACTTTTTAACTGTAAGGAATTCTTTAACGCGTGCAGAATGTTTTAGAAAGTAGACATTCCGAACTTGAATTTCAACACAAATTTGGAAGTTTTCCGGCTTAAATCATGGGAGTATTTGTCGTTTGAATAATGCACCCGTCGAGTTACCTGAAATTCAGATTCCCATTCTGCGTCGACAGAAGAGCGTGAAAATGGTAGCCTAACGTTTTTTTCTCTGATTTGGTTTTAAAATACTATACCAATACCTCGATGGGAATCCACACAAAATCAAATTTTTTGAAAAAAATACGTTAGTGAGTTGTCATTCAAGAATCCTAATCGCATAGAAATTGCGTTAAAAAATGATGTTCGGTTACCTTTTTTGCAATAACTTTTTAACTGTAAGGAATTCTTTAACGCGTGCAGAATGTTTTAGAAAGTAGACATTCCGAACTTGAATTTCAACACAAATTTGGAAGTTTTCCGGCTTAAATCATGGGAGTATTTGTCGTTTGAATAATGCACCCGTCGAGTTACCTGAAATTCGGATTCCCATTCTGCGTCGACAGAAGGGCGTAAAAATGGTAGCCTAACGTTTTTTTCTTTGATTTGGTTTTAAAATACTATACCAATACCTCGATGGGAATCCACACAAAATCAAATTTTTTGAAAAAAATACGTTAGTGAGTTGTCATTCAAGAATCCTAATCGCATAGAAATTGCGTTAAAAAATGATGTTCGGTTACCTTTTTTGCAATAACTTTTTAACTGTAAGGAATTCTTTAACGCGTGCAGAATGTTTTAGAAAGTAGACATTCCGAACTTGAATTTCAACACAAATTTGGAAGTTTTCCGGCTTAAATCATGGGAGTATTTGTCGTTTGAATAATGCTCCCATCGAGTTACCTGAAATTCGGATTCCTATTCTGCGTCGACAGAAGGGCGTAAAAATGGTAGTCTAACGTTTTTTTCTCTGATTTGGTTTTAAAATACTATACCAATACCTCGATGGGAATCCACACAAAATCAATTTTTTTGAAAAAAATACGTTAGTGAGTTGTCATTCAAGAATCCTAATCGCATAGAAATTGCGTTAAAAAATGATGTTTGGTTACCTTTTTTGCAATAACTTTTTAACTGTAAGGAATTCTTTAACGCGTGCAGAATGTTTTAGAAAGTAGACATTCCGAACTTGAATTTCAACACAAATTTGGAAGTTTTCCGGCTTAAATCATGGGAGTATTTGTCGTTTGAATAATGCACCCGTCGAGTTACCTGAAATTCGGATTCCCATTCTGCGTCGACAGAAGGGCGTAAAAATGGTAGCCTAACGTTTTTTTCTTTGATTTGGTTTTAAAATACTATACCAATACCTCGATGGGAATCCACAAAAAAATCAAATTTTTTGAAAAAAATACGTTAGTGAGTTGTCATTCAAGAATCCTAATCGCATAGAAATTGCGTTAAAAAATGATGTTTGGTTACCTTTTTTGCAATAACTTTTTAACTGTAAGGAATTCTTTAACGCGTGCAGAATGTTTTAGAAAGTAGACATTCCGAACTTGAATTTCAACACAAATTTGGAAGTTTTCCGGCTTAAATCATGGGAGTATTTGTCGTTTGAATAATGCACCCATCGAGTTACCTGAAATTCAGATTCCCATTCTGCGTCGACAGAAGGGCGTAAAAATGGTAGCCTAACGTTTTTTTCTCTGATTTGGTTTTAAAATACTATACCAATACCTCGATGGGAATCCACACAAAATCAAATTTTTTGAAAAAAATACGTTAGTGAGTTGTCATTCAAGAATCCTAATCGCATAGAAATTGCGTTAAAAAATGATGTTCGGTTACCTTTTTTGCAATAACTTTTTAACCGGAAGGAATTCTTAACGCGTGCAGAATGTTTTAGAAAGTAGACATTCCGAACTTGAATTTCAACACAAATTTGGAAGTTTTCCGGCTTAAATCATGGGAGTATTTGTCGTTTGAATAATGCACCCATCGAGTTACCTGAAATTCGGATTCCCATTCTGCGTCGACAGAAGGGCGTAAAAATGGTAGCCTAACGTTTTTTTCTCTGATTTGGTTTTAAAATACTATACGAATACCTCGATGGGAATCCACACAAAATCAAATTTTTTGAAAAAAATACGTTAGTGAGTTGTCATTCAAGAATCCTAATCGCATAGAAATTGCGTTAAAAAATGATGTTCGGTTACCTTTTTTGCAATAACTTTTTAACTGTAAGGAATTCTTTAACGCGTGCAGAATGTTTTAGAAAGTAGACATTCCGAACTTGAATTTCAACACAAATTTGGAAGTTTTCCGGCTTAAATCATGGGAGTATTTGTCGTTTGAATAATGCACCCGTCGAGTTACCTGAAATTCGGATTCCCATTCTGCGTCGACAGAAGGGCGTAAAAATGGTAGCCTAACGTTTTTTTCTTTGATTTGGTTTTAAAATACTATACCAATACCTCGATGGGAATCCACACAAAATCAAATTTTTTGAAAAAAATACGTTAGTGAGTTGTCATTCAAGAATCCTAATCGCATAGAAATTGCGTTAAAAAATGATGTTCGGTTACCTTTTTTGCAATAACTTTTTAACTGTAAGGAATTCTTTAACGCGTGCAGAATGTTTTAGAAAGTAGACATTCCGAACTTGAATTTCAACACAAATTTGGAAGTTTTCCGGCTTAAATCATGGGAGTATTTGTCGTTTGAATAATGCACCCGTCGAGTTACCTGAAATTCAGATTCCCATTCTGCGTCGACAGAAGAGCGTGAAAATGGTAGCCTAACGTTTTTTTCTCTGATTTGGTTTTAAAATACTATACCAATACCTCGATGGGAATCCACACAAAATCAAATTTTTTGAAAAAAATACGTTAGTGAGTTGTCATTCAAGAATCCTAATCGCATAGAAATTGCGTTAAAAAATGATGTTTGGTTACCTTTTTTGCAATAACTTTTTAACTGTAAGGAATTCTTTAACGCGTGCAGAATGTTTTAGAAAGTAGACATTCCGAACTTGAATTTCAACACAAATTTGGAAGTTTTCCGGCTTAAATCATGGGAGTATTTGTCGTTTGAATAATGCACCCATCGAGTTACCTGAAATTCGGATTCCCATTCTGCGTCGACAGAAGGGCGTAAAAATGGTAGCCTAACGTTTTTTTCTCTGATTTGGTTTTAAAATACTATACGAATACCTCGATGGGAATCCACACAAAATCAAATTTTTTGAAAAAAATACGTTAGTGAGTTGTCATTCAAGAATCCTAATCGCATAGAAATTGCGTTAAAAAATGATGTTCGGTTACCTTTTTTGCAATAACTTTTTAACCGGAAGGAATTCTTTAACAGGTGCAGAATGTTTTAGAAATAGACATTCCGAACTTGAATTTCAACACAAATTTGGAAGTTTTCCGGCTTAAATCATGGGAGTATTTGTCGTTTGAATAATGCACCCGTCGAGTTACCTGAAATTCAGATTCCCATTCTGCGTCGACAGAAGAGCGTGAAAATGGTAGCCTAACGTTTTTTTCTCTGATTTGGTTTTAAAATACTATACCAATACCTCGATGGGAATCCACACAAAATCAAATTTTTTGAAAAAAATACGTTAGTGAGTTGTCATTCAAGAATCCTAATCGCATAGAAATTGCGTTAAAAAATGATGTTCGGTTACCTTTTTTGCAATAACTTTTTAACTGTAAGGAATTCTTTAACGCGTGCAGAATGTTTTAGAAAGTAGACATTCCGAACTTGAATTTCAACACAAATTTGGAAGTTTTCCGGCTTAAATCATGGGAGTATTTGTCGTTTGAATAATGCACCCGTCGAGTTACCTGAAATTCGGATTCCCATTCTGCGTCGACAGAAGGGCGTAAAAATGGTAGCCTAACGTTTTTTTCTTTGATTTGGTTTTAAAATACTATACCAATACCTCGATGGGAATCCACACAAAATCAAATTTTTTGAAAAAAATACGTTAGTGAGTTGTCATTCAAGAATCCTAATCGCATAGAAATTGCGTTAAAAAATGATGTTCGGTTACCTTTTTTGCAATAACTTTTTAACTGTAAGGAATTCTTTAACGCGTGCAGAATGTTTTAGAAAGTAGACATTCCGAACTTGAATTTCAACACAAATTTGGAAGTTTTCCGGCTTAAATCATGGGAGTATTTGTCGTTTGAATAATGCACCCGTCGAGTTACCTGAAATTCGGATTCCCATTCTGCGTCGACAGAAGGGCGTAAAAATGGTAGCCTAACGTTTTTTTCTTTGATTTGGTTTTAAAATACTATACCAATACCTCGATGGGAATCCACACAAAATCAAATTTTTTGAAAAAAATACGTTAGTGAGTTGTCATTCAAGAATCCTAATCGCATAGAAATTGCGTTAAAAAATGATGTTTGGTTACCTTTTTTGCAATAACTTTTTAACTGTAAGGAATTCTTTAACGCGTGCAGAATGTTTTAGAAAGTAGACATTCCGAACTTGAATTTCAACACAAATTTGGAAGTTTTCCGGCTTAAATCATGGGAGTATTTGTCGTTTGAATAATGCACCCGTCGAGTTACCTGAAATTCGGATTCCCATTCTGCGTCGACAGAAGGGCGTAAAAATGGTAGCCTAACGTTTTTTTCTTTGATTTGGTTTTAAAATACTATACCAATACCTCGATGGGAATCCACACAAAATCAAATTTTTTGAAAAAAATACGTTAGTGAGTTGTCATTCAAGAATCCTAATCGCATAGAAATTGCGTTAAAAAATGATGTTCGGTTACCTTTTTTGCAATAACTTTTTAACTGTAAGGAATTCTTTAACGCGTGCAGAATGTTTTAGAAAGTAGACATTCCGAACTTGAATTTCAACACAAATTTGGAAGTTTTCCGGCTTAAATCATGGGAGTATTTGTCGTTTGAATAATGCACCCGTCGAGTTACCTGAAATTCAGATTCCCATTCTGCGTCGACAGAAGAGCGTAAAAATGGTAGCCTAACGTTTTTTTCTTTGATTTGGTTTTAAAATACTATACCAATACCTCGATGGGAATCCACACAAAATCAAATTTTTTGAAAAAAATACGTTAGTGAGTTGTCATTCAAGAATCCTAATCGCATAGAAATTGCTTTTTTCTTTGATTTGGTTTTAAAATACTACACCAATACCTCGATGGGAATCCACACAAAATCAAATTTTTTGAAAAAAATACGTTAGTGAGTTGTCATTCAAGAATCCTAATCGCATAGAAATTGCGTTAAAAAATGATGTTCGGTTACCTTTTTTGCAATAACAACACAATTTTGGAAGTTTTCCGGCTTAAATCATGGGAGTATTTGTCGTTTGAATAATGCACCCATCGAGTTACCT